>JASANX010001047.1:0-73065 GCA_030849745.1 Trypanosoma scelopori
TATCTTTTTTTATTTTTTTTTTTTTTTTTTTTTTTTTTTTTTTTTTTTTTCACCCCCCCCCCCCCCCCCCCCCCCCGCCCCGCCACTTTTCGCTTTCTACATCATTCCCTCTCCATGTATGTATGTATATATACAAAGAGAGAGGTCTGTGAAGAGGGTAAATGTGCATTACAACCCCACCACCCGCCACACCCTTTCGCCTTTCATTCTTCTTCTTACTCTTTTACCATACTTGTATACTCTCCACCAAAACACCAACATGCTGTTGGCGCCTGAGACTCAGGGCGTCTCGTCTAGGTTTGTATGGGCGTGGGACCCATCGTCTAACCAGCTCTTGGGATCCGTCCCGAGAGGTGGCTGCTGATCGCTCCCCGGTTGGCGCTGCGAAGGCGCCAACAGGCCTTGAGAACTCCACGATGGTGAATCCCCCCCCAAATGTTGTTGCTGTTGTTGCTGCTTCAGTTGAGATCCTTCCCTCCGGCGAAGCTTTTCGGAGCGCGTCTCGCGGCGCCTGAGGGCATTTGGCACATCCGGTCCAAAGCGCTTCTCCTTTTCGTCAGTGGCTGGAAGATATACTCCTGGGAGATGCGCCGCAGGAAATGCGTTGGCGCTGCTGCTGCCGCCACCATCATCCTCGCTGCGCGTCACTGGTGATATGGAATGTTCGCCTTCCTCTGTAGCCGCAGTTCCCCTCTTCTGCCTCCGTCGTTCCCTTGCGCTCTCCACCGAGAGGCCGCGTCGCATTGCTTCCATCCGCGGGTCTTCCCCGCTCAACGCCTGGCTTCCAAAACCGTAGTCAGTGTACGGCAGACCAAGCTCGTCGCACACGCCACGGCCTTCGTGCCAGAGATCAACCCGCGCTTGGTATACCTGAAGATATGCTCGTTCACGCCGAAATGCTGCCTGGAGGTAACTTGCCGCGAAGTATTGCGCGGTCGTCGCATGGCTCTGGTTTACCAACACCGTGGGCAGCGCACGGAGACTTTTCTCGGAGAAGCGCCACATAGAGTCAAAGGTTGCGCCGTCGTCTATCTCGTCCGCACTAAAGGCCATTGCAAGCACACGGCGAGCGAGGGGCAACAACACCTCGTGGTAGTGCACCTTTCCGTCATGATCCGGGATGTCATATTCTCGCAGCAGCGACAGCAACTCAACTCTGTTGTGACGTGAACTGATTCCAAGAGGCGGTCGAAGCCCCTCAAGAATTGCCGGGAGCTGCCGCGTCTGAAGCACAAGCGTTGCGTTGGGATCCAGTGCAGACCACAGTTCACGAAAGCGGCGCAGGTCATGAATGCGCGTGACATTTGCGTTCATTCGAATAACCGTCACATAGTGATCCACGACGACTGCCGTGTACAAACTAACAATCATAAGGCTAAAACAAACGACAATCGGCACATAAAAAACCGGAGCCCAGGCGCCTGCGCCATTTTCGTTTGTCGGTAACCCCTGCGCATTTGGAAGACTTCCGCGCAACATGGAGACCCAATCCTCCATCGTTGAGAGGCGAAATATCATCATGAGGGCATTTGGAAACGTGAGAAAGTTGTTGTATTTGTCGTCAATGTAGCCATCCAGAAGAGGGATCACAGGTCCAATAAGATGCATCCCAAGCACTGCAAATACAAATAAGGCAAGAAGCAGAATCAGGGTGACATTTACAAAGGAAGGCGCGGAAAGTAGCAGCACTTCGTGTAGTAACCTCAGATGGTCTCGCACCGGAAGAAAGTCCAGAAGCTTCAAAATACGACCAAGGCGTAACACACGCAATACATTGACATTGAATGGAATAGTGTGGTTTGTAGCAGCCTCAACGATAATCTGCATGAGCGAGAGGAGCACGACAAAGGTATCGAAACAGAAAGTCCAACGCGAAAATGCTCGAAATCCGTGCGCGGTCAGTCCCATAAGCACCTCTGCTGTAAATGCAGCAACCCATACATATTGAAGAGCATCCATCGCTGTTTCTTGACTCGTGCTGTTGCCATACCAGTGGAGCGACATGGTAAGGATGTTTAGGAGCAACAGACACGTCATCACCACCTCAAAGATGCGGTGCGTGACAACACGATGAAGGAAGCGCGAAACGGGATTTCCCAAGGGGATCAGCTGCACACGCGGTGTGAGGCGCGAAATCATGTGCTGCATGCGAATCCAGAGCTGATGCTCAAATGTAATACCCATCACTCCCTCAGAAGCGTTCTTGACAAGCAGGTAGCCGTAAATCATCGATGCGACGAAGAGCGAGAAGAGCACAAGGTGCGAGACGTAATAATACGCAATAAAGAAAAAGCCCTTGGATGGGTAAAAGTTAGGCGTTGGTGCCGATCCCATTGACAGCCCATCTACAGCGAGGTAGATGACATCGAACCACTTGGAGCCAGTGCTCACTTCAAACATCGTCAAGAGACTCTCGTAGAAGTTGTCAAAATTTCGCTGCGACACAAGCCATCTTCCAGATTGCTCGAGGCACTCCTTTTCGCTCAGAATTGCACTAATACTGCAGCTATGTGTCAGCCCCATGAAGAGACGCACGGCAAGGATGGCCCATACGATATAGTTGAGCAGGCACAAGAGCAGCACGTTTGCCACCGTTGGTACACAATTCCACATGACCATGGCAAGTTTTGCGATGGAATCATTGAACGTACAGTAGCGCAGCAGACCAAAAATGCGGAAGCAACGCAATGCCTTGAGGCAGCGATACTGCTGGTAGGCTGGAAACATCCCAACCAATGAAAAAAAGGTGATGAAGCAGTCAAAAACATTCCACCGGTGCCACAAGTACGCCACATGTAGATCAAGCACGACACCCATGCTAATCCATTTCAGCAGCATTTCCAAGAGAAAGACGACAGCGAAGATGTCGTCAAGAACATTTAGCGTGATGTACTTCGCAGTTGAGTAGCTCTCTGCACCCGGGGAGTAGAAACACAGACACACAGATGCGACAAAGATGACGGCAAGAATAAATATCTCAAACCACATACTACCCACAATGCTCGTCGCCGCAGAACGCAGGGGGTGATTATGAGGAAAAAGGAACAATGAGCGGTCCCGCCAGGAATCCTTAAACGACTTGACCGTCGCCAGACGGTCATGCGACTCCCTCTGCGCAAGAATGTAAGCAAGGGTGGCGCGACCGACCTGCTCCTCGCCCACGTGTAGACCAATCAACCACTGTTGTAACTGCAGCGCTTCCAACGTGCGGTCCCACGTCCGGTGCTCCGGAAATTCCACATCAGCGCAGCTAAGGTACTCAATCGTCTCAAAGAGAAGCATGCCGCAGCTCCACGCCTGTCCAAGCACAGTCTCGACCGCCTCCCGTGTCGGTGGGACATCCAAATCACTTTGTAAGCGTACATAGCCTGTGATGGCATTCATCACAAACTGACGGGAACTCCGTGCGGCGGCCATATGACAGTGCTCAGCATGCAGCTCATCTGCCGTGCGCTGCTGTACGTTTGGTGGTGCCCGCAACGGCATTTGCTTGTGCGTATTACAGTCAAGACATCGCTCAAAAATGCGGCGGCGTGGGCCCGCCGTGACATGCTTATAGCGGAGTCGAGGTCCAGGAAGCAAGACGTGCTCATACACCACACCACCACCAGCCTTTTCATTCATATCATGCTCCTCCCCAACGATTTCAATGGCCTTTCGCAAGAAGTTTCCACCACTTTCCTTAACTGGTGCACCCTTTTCTATAGAAGATGGTCGTTCGTAATCCAGTTTTGGGAAGCGGCTGGTCACACTTGATCGTCTGATGGGTTCAAGAAAGTTCTTGGTATGCATGCCGCCATCCGCGCCAATGAGCTGCGCCTTCAACTGGTTATACGATTCTTCAGGGGTATTCAAAAGAGCGTTGGACGAGTCAACACTCACATGCAACATTGCACCATCCGATGGTGAGCAGTATGGCATCGCCAGTCTGCCGGTGTGGACGTCCTGCTCCACCTCTTCACTGTATGCAGTGGCGGGCACAGTGGTGTAGCGGCGGGCAAATCGAAGCTGCGCGTTTTCCGCCTGGAATTGCGAAATGGGGGCATTAATGGGCGGTTGCCTCATCTCAGAAAACTCACCTTGGTTACTCATTTGCCGCTGCAACTTGCCGCCAACACTAACAAACCGCGGAACCAACACGGAGGAGGGTGCTGCTGGTGGTGGTAATGGTGGTGGTGGTGACGTCGATGGCCCACATAAAAGCCCACCACCGGAAGCGCTGGTGCTGCAGGAGGGTTGTCGATGGTCAGCTGGGTAGTTATATTGCAAGAACGTCTCACGATGAAAGCGCTCCTTAGCTTCTGCGATGCGAAGCTGGCGCCGCATGTCCTCATTCAGGTGAAACACTTCATCTGGGGCCACATCCCGCCGCTGGAAGCCGCCGTGGATATGTTTAAATGACCGCCACACCGTAAAATCAAACCAACGCAGTCGCGGCCCTCCGCGATTACGGAGGCCTGTGCCATCGTTTCCACCCACATGAAGCGCATAGTCCTCACACTCCTCCTCACGCTGCCATGCCCAGGTGAATATTGAGATAAATAGATAGCGGAAGACAAATGCCACACCGACAACGGCTAGAAAATACATGACGGTATAACCACCGCGCGCCCGCATGCCATCCCATGAGAGGTATACCCACTCATCACGGTTGTACGAAACCGCCTGAGAAACCGCAAACGCCGCATGAGAAAAGGTGTCAAAGTGACCACGTGTGCGGTAGTCGTCGTTCACCCGGTCTAGCCGGTCAGTTCGGCTGCCGAAGAAGCTCATGCCGATTAGAATCCACATGAACATATAGATGGAGAAGAAGAACAGTGCGTATACAATGTCCTCAATCCCAAGGAGAAGCACCCGTGACACCCGCCGCATTGGTGTGCATGGTGCAATACGCAGAAGCCGGAGGACACGCACAGAGTTTAGTACTGTGATGACATTTGAGCGGGCAAAGCCAAGTTCAAAGAAACCTATGACCGTCACCACGAAACTGAGAGCATTGAAAAAGTCCATCATAAACGGTCCGGGCCCCATCGCGAGAACACGAATTAAGATCTCAAGCATAAAAAGCGACGTGAAGCAAACACCAATAATAAAAAGGCTGTCGTCCAAGGAAGAGGGTTGTCCATAGTGCCGCAACGCATTTAACAGAACGTTGGCAAAGACGAAGAAAAGCATAATGCCGCCGAAGATCGTGACGGGCACATTCTCAACAATATTCTTCGCCATGCGAATTGGAGAGAGTTTTCCAGTGTGGCCACCGCCACAGCACCACTTGGAGTTTTCGAATACATCTCCCATCTCACCAGAGAAATCGTCATCGTCATCACCCTCAACTTGGTTGTTCTCCTGGAACCGTCTCCCACGACGTGCAATTCGCTGGCGCAACTTGCGTAATGCAGCCTCTTCGTATTTATTCACGTAGTTGAGTGGCATAAGACCAAAACGACGCTGCATGTGCTTGTGCTCCCACAGATACTGCGTGAGAATACGCGGGTATCCCTCAGTAAACATGTGCAATATGTTGCGGACAATGGCCCACCGTTGGGCCAACGTCTGGGCAAAGCGGAAATCACCGCCCTCAGGGTCGTTGATGAGGAGCTCCGGGTCTTCTTCTGCCCTTTGCTGCAGCACCGCCGCCGCTGCCGCTGCCGCTGCTACGTCCTCTTCCTCCTCCTCCTCCTCCTGCTGCTGCTGCTGCTCATGACGCAATGGGGTATTCGAGCTCCGCATCATCAAAGGGGAGATGCTCTTCGAAGAGATGAAGGGGTTTTGACCAGTGCGGCGACTGGGAATTACACCAGCGGACTCCCGCGTAGCAATGATGCCGCCTATCGTTTCATCCGCAAGACTATTGCCAACTTGATGCATAGAGGGGGACAAGGGAGGGCGTGATGCGCTACCACTCACGCCGATACCTTCATTTACCCGCATCTTTCGACTATTGCTGGCACCGTTGCTGCCGTTCATGGCAACTTCCTCCACAGGGGTCTGGTAGTCCTTGAAAAACTTTAGCCGCTCACCTTCGTTCTCTAGGCGAACAGCCAAGGGCAGATCTGTGCCATGCGCTGCACCAATGGTGTGTGAGAGCGGGTGGTGCTGTACCATCCCAACGCGCCCACCAAGGGCAAAATCACCGCCAGTCAACCCTGTTGACGCCAAAGGAGGCCGCGATTCCCTCTTCTCGCTCAGGGTTTCACCCTTTTCTCCCATCTTGAGAGTCACGGAACGCTTTCGATCTGCCTGCTCTGCAATATCGCGTTGCCGCGTGAGAGAGAGATGTAACTGTACTCGTTGCTCATCCGTCCACTTGGTGCGTTTCTTAGGTACCAATAGATTCATATCTTCAGAGCGTTTAGAATGCATAGATATGGCGTGTTCTGAAGCATCCCCTCTGCTATGAAAATGGTCATCTCGCTCTTGTTGCTGGTTCTGATTATCGTAATTCGCACCACGAAATGCATTAAATGGGTGATGCTGCACGTTCCCATTGTGATCACGCTCAATAAAGTCGCGCAGTTTGACAGCCTCATTGAGACGCTGCTGTTGCTCCAGCAGCATGCTGTCAAACAGCTTCAATTGTTTTTGCATGAAAAGTCGGCTGGTCTTCTCAATCTTCTCAATAAATACACCGACGTAAAGGCTGGGAATAAACCACGCACAAAAAAGAATTGTGAAGGCATAGTAGAGAATCGCGAGTTTAGCCAATGTGTCATTCGTCTCCTGAAGTAGGTTGGTCCACCCTTGGAAGGTCATGATTTGAAAAGTCGAAAGTAGTGCATGTCCCACATCATCAAAGCTGCGAAAACCATAGTGGGGGTTGGGGAATGGCCCCGTCGAGCATTTGTAGGTGTCCGGACAGGTGTAGCCCTGGTGTATGGCGGCGTTGGGCGATGCATCTGGGTTACAGAGCTGTGCTGTAGAAATCCCGGTCAACATGCTGACACAGCGGTAGTGCAGTCTTCCACGAAACAGCTGCAGGCCCAGTAAGGCAAAGAAGAAAAGCGCGTACAGGAGAATAATGGAGACGTGGAGAAGTTTGTTTGTAGAGCGCAAGAACGACTTTGCGAGTAGTTTCATTTGTAACGGCAAGGGGACATATGTGCACGACTTGATGACCCGAATGAGGCGAAACGCAGTGAAATTCCACCAATTGTCCCAGCTTGTACAGTTCAGTATCATTAGTACAAAGATGACAGCGTCAAGGCAGTGCCATGGCGAGCGAAAGAACGCGCGTGGGTGAAGAATACATCCCGAGGCGAAGAGTCTGGCCAGAATCTCGACCCCGTATACAACTGTATAGAAGACGTCCGCGAAGACCATAAACGCAGGCTTGTATAGATACGGCCATGAGTAGCGTCCCCACGAAGCTGTGAAGATGGAGTATCCAATAATAATAAAGATGAGCAGCAACTCGGTCAGCCAGTGATGCATTACATTGTATACAACTATGCGTGCTGTCATGCCGGGTGGAAACACAAAAAAAGACGAGTGGTGCAACGCAATAGCCCGTTTGTGAACTTGGTACATCCATCCTGCGTTGCTGCGCTCGCCATCGTCCAGTTCCTGCGGCATTCTTCCGCCTGTGAGGGCGCGCAGATTAAGTGTATCGTACACAGAGTGCAAAGCACGACCACGCATGGCATCTTTCTGCAGGCGGCGCGGGTCTTCCTCAATCACTGAAATCCCAGACGAGAAAAACGAGTCATCATCAGTGTACTCCCCAAGACAATCAAAGAGAACCTCATCCTCTTCTGGACGCACTGCATCGTTGGCGTTCTGTGCGGCCCCCGCCCCATGATACTCGACGAAGAAGCGCTCAACCGGATATGCCTCTGTTTTTAGTGGATAGAGCTGCTCCACCGACTCGGAGACGGAGTGCATGCTCTGACTACCTCCAGTCGGGTGATCGGCCCTAGACGATGTCACATTGCGTGAGTGTGTTGGTGAGACTCCCGTATAATTCATCATCTTCGAGGATTGCAGATGACGTGAATGTTGTGAATGAGGGGGAGTTTGTATGCCCATCGCATGGGGTAAAATATGAAGATCATTTGCACCGACAACGTCACCGATATTCTCATTTCTACCTGATACATGTGGGCCAGCAGGTGCTGCTGCCATACCTTTCGGCGGCAGTCGTGGAGGTGGAGAACACCGGTCAAATCCTGGCTGCTGTTGTTGTTCTTCTCCGTGAGCGCCGTTATTCTGCAGTGGTGAAAGTCGCCCAGGGGGTGGACGAAC
Organism: Trypanosoma scelopori; assembly: GCA_030849745.1. Classification (NCBI taxonomy): domain Eukaryota; phylum Euglenozoa; class Kinetoplastea; order Trypanosomatida; family Trypanosomatidae; genus Trypanosoma; species Trypanosoma scelopori. Next base: position 8,242 of record JASANX010001047.1, read on the forward strand.
AAGCGTAGACGACGTGCCCCGATTAAACGACGGGTACACGGGGACGCTGCTGCTCGTAATCGGATTTCCCGCCAAATCCTGTCCTGCCATCCCCGCGGAAGAAATGTTGTTATTGTCGTCGTTTCTGCTCGTCAAGAGTGATTGCTCATTCTGTGTGTTACTACCAGGGTTCATCTCCGTTGAAAAGGGGTCAGAAGGGGCGCTCATGACGGCAGCTAACGATGAGGTATCTCGCGGAAGTTTGCCTCTCGTGCTTCTTCCAGTTTGCGAGTGCTGTTGTTGTTGTTGTTGTTGTTGATGGTGATGATGATGATGATGATGAGGCTGTCGCCCTTGCCACCAAGAAGCCCAAAGGAAAGGGGGAGGGGGAGAAGATGGGTGGTTTTGTTCCAAATAATGCTCAGCTCGGCTTCCCGCAGATACGATGGACCGTGGAGTGCGTCTTGTTCCTCCTGATCACACGCCTTTCCTGATCTCTCTAGTAAAGCTTTGATTCTACACACCCTTACACACACCGAGTGCCCCCAGTGTGTGTAAAGATGCAAGCGTGTGTGTGTGTGTGTGTGTGTGTGCGTGTCTGCACACAGAAGGAAGAGAAAACAAAAACACACGTACGCACACGGAGAAGAACTCCACAAGGTTGCCTGCTCGTTTTTATATGATTCTTTTTTTTTTTCTTCTTTCCTTCTCTCTCTCTTCGCTGCTTTGTGGAGTCAAGAGGGGTGTGTCTCTGTGGGGCAACGAGAACAGATGGTGATCGCCTCCGGCTCTCACTCTCTCTCCTTCTTTTCTCTCTCGCTTTTCTTCACTGACACACGAACTAAACTCTGCAGCTACAGAGAAGCTGAAGACAACCACAACCACAACCACAACCACAACCACACACACACACACACACACAGACCTACAACAACAACAAATCAAACGGTGTGTGCGTGGCGTGTGCTTGGGTACGATCTACAACTCACACCTTCACTAGTGAAACCAAAGCAAACAATAAAAAAAGAAGTCACAAACAAACAAAGGAGAAACAAGAGACACACAAAAAGTCAGGCAACAAGAACGGGTTAGAAGAAAGCAGTGTGAGAAACATGTACTCATGCATTTCGTCTCTTCTTCTTCTTCTCTTTTCCTTTACACATTCGTTCATTCACCCACGCACGCACTTCGCTCACTCAATCTCTGCAGGGAGGAGAGTTTTCATGCCTTTGAAGGATTCAACAATCTGTACAGACGCGTCACACTCCCTTCGCATTCGGTTTGATTTCTCCCACGTACGTCTACGCCCGTCTTCGTGCGCACGTAGACGTGGGCGCAGAGAGACGAGGTGAAAAGAGGGAAACAAAACAAAAAAGAACAAAAAAAAAAGGGGGGGGGGGGAGAAGACCGAATCCGCTCGGCGATATGGATGACAGGCATCACGTGCATCTTCCAGCTCTTCTCCTCCTCCTACACGTTTTTGGTTGTTGCTGTTGACGCCACACTCCGGTACCGGAGTGTGGCAACCTAAAGAAGCAGAGAAACACACACACAAGAAAAAAAAGAAAAAGACGTTCGCACATGTTGCGGGGGAAAAAAAAAAAAACACACACACACATAAAAAAAAGCGCAAAATATGGCTAATGACAACTGCAAAGGGAAAAAAAATTTTTTTTTTTTGCTACGATGACCAAAGAAGAGAGCTCTGTATATATATATATATATATATATATATGCTCAACGTCGTAGACGGTCGCTGCTCCGTAGATAATTTCCCCTCGTCTTCATTACGCATCAGTCCGCCAATAGAGAATTCCTTATCTACTGTGGTTTCTGTGCAGCCATGCGGGTCATCATTTCATGATGTATTGCCGCGAAGCTGCTCATCGCTGCGGACGGTGTGGTGGGAGTCGCACCAGTCATGAAATGACTGTGGGTGGAGACCATGTCAGCATGATTATTACATTTGCCATCATGCGATGGGGCATTCCGTGGAGCCTGCTGCTGGGACATTAGAAGCACCAGTTGCTGCTGTTGAGCTACGAGGGCCTGAAGTTGTTCAAGTGCAGCAGGGTTCGAGTTATGCTGAAGGCTGTTCATGAGGGTTTGTAACTGCTGCTGCATCTGCACAAGTACAGCAGAAGGGGTCCCAACATCCACCGGGGTAGATGCTGGAAAATTGGAAATGACGGCACCAGATGCACTGGGAACGGTGCCGTTTCCACCCCTCTTGTCGCCAGAGCAACCGGAGCTGGTCGACGGCGGCACGCACAGAATCGGCGACACTGAGCTATGTGACGCCCCATCAAAGCAAAAGGGCTGATGTTGTTGCTGTTGCTGCTGGTGAGAGAGTGGCGGTACAAATGGCGCCAGGCTTTCTTCCTTCTTGCCCGCCGTAAGAAAATCAAACACTCCGGTACCACTGCTGTGAGAAACTGAAGTTGCATCTGTCTGAGCAACGGACGGGGCTGCCGCGATGCCAGCGTAAAAACTTGTGGAGAGCGCCGATTTACCCTCCTCGGATGACGCAGGCCCATTGAAAAGGTCATCCATTACACTGCCACTTCTGTTGTGATTCCCGCCGTTAGGTGTCGATGACATTGTGGGAAAGAAGCAGGCAGAGCCACCACACTTGGTCTCGTCCACGACATGGCCGCTGTGGCTACCATTGGTGCTGCCAGTATCCTCGACGAGAGCGCCTTCTGCAAGGCGCATTGGTGCGCGCTTCCTCAGCGTTGTCTTGTCCCTCGACTTCAATGGGTTTACCCGCACCGCCATGCCGCTCAAATCTGCCGCTGAACCTTGCCCAGCGCTACTACGTCCACCACCGTTGCATCCCATGGTGGCCGATGCTTGTGACACTGGCGTCGACCATGTAAATGTTTGCGCCGTGTTCCCCACACCTTGTATTTGATGCGCCTCGGCCATAGGTGCGAAGGGCGACGAAACACCAACCGTTGTGGTAGCAGAAGCAGCAAGATATGGACAACCCCCTCCGTTACCACTACTTGTACTACTACTGCTGTTGTTGTTGTTGCCATAACCACCACCAGCGGTGACGACTACATTGCGCTCCGTCAGGCCAAGGAGTTTTAGAACGCGCTGCGCACTCTCTCGAAGCGTCGCCTGCACTACCGAGACATTTCGCCGCACATCCTCCGGGTTCTCGAGAAAGTATTCCATCACCCCGCGTCGCATCGTCATTTCCACATCCGCGTCGTTACCGTGCGCGTCGCCACGTGGGTTGAGAATCGCCTCCAACGCCAGCAAAGCATTGAACCGTCGCTGCCATGGGTGCTGTTGTGCAAGCTCTGCATCGAGAGCCTCAGCAAGCTCCTCCCAACAGTCCATCATCTCCTCTTGTCCCACCATATCCAGCCTTCCATCACGCTGCCGCATCATCGCAGATCCCACCTCGCGGCACTGCGTTACAAACGAATGCAATTCGACGCGCTGCGGCGTGTGCTTCATCTGGCAAAGGCGCTGCACACAAGACTGGAGGGGTGTGAGCTGTTTCCGGTGCGGATTAGGGTTCTGCTGATGACACACATCGCCACCACCACCACCACCAGCCCCTTGCTCTGCTGTATCATGAAGCCTTTCCACCTCCTCGGCAAATCTCCATCCACTACGAGGCTTGTCATCTCCCAAAAACAATGGCAGGCTGGTGTTCACCTCAACAGGTTGGAAAGCGCCAGTGTTGGCAACAGACGACTCCAACGGCATGGTACTACCAGTGACACTTAGCTTAAGTGCACTTTCGTACAGTTGATCCTTGGCGCTCTGATATTTTGTACCCCCGACAGGATTTTGAAGTATACCAAACCCATTCTTCGCCTTCTCCGCCAAAGTGGAAAGCATGCGACTCGTCATGCTGGTGTTCCCAGCAACCGCCTGCTCCGTCATGTGCCCCGCCCACTTATTCGTCGTAGGCATCGGCGCGATGTTGTTGCTGTAGAGCCCAATCGCACCACCCATCACTGTGGGTGCTGTGAAATTTCCGGTGGTAAAATCTGACCTCGCTGTTGTTACACCACCACCATAAATTCCTCCACCGTGTCCCGCCTCTATTGTAAGGTGCTCCCCCCTGTGATGCGTGAAAATGGCTTCCATGGCATCACGTGCCGACTGACGTACCCTCTCGTTAAGGCTGTCACCGTGCTTTGTGTCTGGCTTTCCACGATAATTGGCAAAAACTTTGATCTCCTCCACACGATTGTTCTTCTGCATCTCCTTTTGAAAATCCCCGTGACCTGTTTCGCACGTCATCTTGATGATGCGCAGCACCTTGTGAAGCACGTGCACGCTTGTAGTCGGCTTCAGTTTTTCGAACAGGGCATTGATGAGCTTCATCTGTGTATTGTAATCCTTGAAGGTCCACTGAGCCATGTCACGGTAGATAAAGCCTGGCGTTGGATCCTCGTTATCCGCGATGGCGCGCTTAAACAAACTCCAGTCCATCTCCTCCACACACACACACCCCTCCCCCCGACCCTCACTCCCTCTCGCTACACTGCTACACTTGTCTTTGGGCACTACAAGCCCGGTTTGAGCCACCTGGGACGAGAGAGGGAGAAGAAGACCAGTGAGTGAAAAAAAAAAAGAGAGAGAGAGAAGAGAAAACAAACAAACAAAAGAGTACATCTCTCTCTCTCTCTGACCCCGTGCGTGTTTGTGTGTGGATATCAGCATGAGCGAGCGAGAGTGAATGTGTGTGTGTGTGTGTGTGTGACAACAAAATGTGGGATAATAATAATAATAGGGAAACAAACAAAAACAGGGCTGAAACAATAATAACAACAACAAAAAAAAAGATGACTCTCAGTGCGGCAACAAAAAGGGACGTTAAAGACGGACAAAAAAAAAAGAGATATGGAGTTTTGGAGTGGAACGCATCATTGCCTACTCCCACGTATAACGTCACTCTTTGCGAAGCGCCTGCAATAAGGCACCCTGTTGCGCGACAAGGCCCTCCATTATTAGTCGCAACTGATCTATCTCACCACGCTGCCTTTGCTGCTGTGCGTCCCACCGATCTTGCAGCTGCTGCGTAAGATCTGCATTGCGTTTCTGTGCCAGTTCAATTTCCGTCGTCAGCCGCGCGTAGGCCTTCTCAAGGCGTCCCATCCGATCATTAGCGTACTGTTGTTGTTGTTGCTGCTGCTCCTGCTGCCCCCTTAGACATTCTCTGGAGATATTTCCAGAAGGTGAGGGGCAGACGGGAATCGGCGGCGGTGGCGGCGATGTTCCTGACACGCTGCTCCCGCCCATATCGTCAAAGGCATTCTCAGCGTACTCTAAAACACTCACTTCTTCGTCCATTGCACACGCCGTCCCTGCCTCACAGCCATTACCCTCCTCTCGGTCAAGTTCTATAGAACCCACAGCTGCATCGCCTTGGTGATGATTCCGCTGTTGGTAGCCATCGTGTCTGTATTCTTCGCCATTTTTCCTCTTCTTGTCATCATTGCCCCCCTTATCGTTTTGGTTACCCTCTGACAACTGAGACCGCTTATAATAATGATAACAGTGTTGCTCGTCATCCTCGCGAGCGAAGGTCGCTGCGTGCCTCCACCTGCTACAGTCACGCACACCATGGTGTGACCAACGGTGTCTACCGTCAGCATCCACCACCTTCTTCCCCTCACCACCACCACCACCACTAATACCATATTTATTGGTACTGTCCTGGGATGGAGAGAGTGACAACATTTCAGTGCCACCACCACCACCACCATCACCATCACTGCCATTGGTGCCGCCATAGACACCGGTGCGATACAAAGGCTGTGCCAGTGGGGGCTTCTGTGAGGAGGAGAATGACAGCTGTGACGACGTCATAGAAGGTGGAGGAATATACCCTCCATGCTCCTTTGACTCCGTCTCTCTATTTCTTGGCTTCGGCACCTCCCTGGGTTCTTTGAGTAGAGAAGTTTTTGATGTGTCAATTGGACAGTAATAGTTGCTCGGGGCATCCGCGTCAACTCCACCGCGGATTATGAAGCCCCTATTGTTGCCTGCACAAGGAAATGTGCCTGAGAATGACGCTGATCCCGCCTCCGACGCCAGAGGAAGCGGCACCTCCGCATTCCTCTGAGCAGCTGCCGACGCCGAGAGAATCGGGCGCGACTGCCCATCACTCGCAGAAGATGGCAAATTCTTTGGATGTGTCACATACGAGAACGACCCCCGCTCACGCTCTCGCTGTTCTTGTTCTGGGTGCATGCATGGCAGGCCGGAGCGCCACACCATAACAATGCCGTCTTGCCCAGCCGTTGTAAAACACTTTCCACAGTCGGAGAAGCGAGCGGTCTGCACCGCCCCTTCGTGTGCACTTAACGTGCAGTACAAGTAGCCCTCCATTAGGTCCCACAGCTTCACTTTGCCGTCCGAGGATGCTGAGAGCAGCCAGCTCCCCATCGGTGCAAAACGCACCTCGTTCACGCACCCATCGTGTGCATCATAGTGCTGCAGCAGTCCGTTCTTGCGCAAGTCGAACAGATTGATCGTGTGATCAGCAGAGCCCGTGGCGAGCGAGCAACCGTCAGGGTGAAAATCAACAGAATGAACAGTGTTCGTGTGCTCAAAAAATGTGTGCGTCGGTCGCCGCGAGCGAGGGTCCCATACTTGGACCGTCCGATCGTCACCACCACTTGCAACGAGGGGGATGCGTGTAGGGAGATTTCCGCTTCCGTTCCCACTCCCACTCGAGACGGCGACGGTGCGCACCCAATTTTGATGCCCGCCAGTGAAGCCGGAGACGAACTTGTTGCCACCACCTCTGCCACCACCAGAGGGAGGAGAGAGGGATGAGGCGTAGTTGAGGTCCCAGCACTTTACTGACTTATCGTCCCCCGCAGTGTAGAGGTGGGCATCGTGTGGCGCGACCGCAAGTGCTCGTACTGGCCCTGCATGCGCTCGCCAAAGGCAACAGTTTTCGCTGCTGCTGTTCTTCACATACGGAACCGGAACCGCAGGCCCGCCACTGGGACGGAGGGATGGCTGCCACAGGCGAACGAACCCATCGTGGCCAGCGCTAGCGATAAGGTGCGCATTCGGGCTCCAGACGCAGTCGTGTACAGGGCCACGGTTTCCAGCAAAGCGCAGAGCCCGAACAGTCGTTTTTGAGCTCCAAAGAAACACTAACCCATCTACGCCACACGAAAGAACATGGCGTGGCACCACATCGCCTGTGTTGGCGTGCTGCAGCGACAGCAGAGACGACACGGACGGCTGAAAACACGCCGCCAGAACGGCACTCCGGTGGCCGCAAAACGTCAGCTCCAACGACGGAAGGAAAGGCTGCGAGACTAGCGGGTCATTCGCTAGCATAGATGTAGTTCTCTTCTTGTTTATCAAGGGATCCTTGCTACCGTTACTGATAGACAACTTTCTGACACCCATGCCAGACATGAACGCCACTCTACTTCCCTTTTAGTCTCCTGTTCTTCCCCTTCTCGTGTGCTGACTCCCCAACACTTCCACCAGGCTGCATGCAAACGGAAAGGTACACCCCCCCCCCCAAAAAAAAAAAAGCGAGTAAGGAAGAAGGTGCAGGAGGAGGAGGAGGAGCAGGAGGAGGAGACAAGAAAACAACAACAACAACAGCATAAAAAAAAAAAAAAACAGGCATTCGATATGTTCTTCTGGCTCGTTCTTTCTCAACTCCTCACGCACACACAAATAGACACACAGACGCAGTGAGACATTTATCAAATCTACGAGTATGACGGCAAATAAAAACAGATCCGATCCATGGCCCAAACAAACCAGGAAGACATCATAGAGTCCCGACGGTCTCCGAGCATTGAGCCAAGAATGGACAAAATAAACAATGAAAAATAGAGCGCGATCAATAGACACAAGAAAAAAAAAGCAGGGTTTTTTATTTTGCTGAATATATGAACATATATATATATATATATTTCACAAAAAAAAAAAAAAAAAACACGTAACGATGTGTGTGTGTGTGTGTGTATAGACGTGCTCCGGTCTACTGGACGGGGGTGGGTGGGGCAGGCGCACACAAGTCACTCAACAACCAACTCTAGACATTTTATTGAACCCTGACTACAGTCTTGCCCCGTTACACTAGCTGCTACCGCGTCTTGCTAGATAGATTCGATGCTCGGCGGAAACTCTGAATAGAAAGAATAGGTATGGCATCGTCGTCAAAAAAGTTGTTGTACGCGACTGTGAGTGTGTTTCCATCATCCCTGGCGGCAGGATTCGACCCCCCACTCGTCACATTCTTGAGAGTAGCATCGGCGTCCTGGCACCCGGGTCCAATCCAACAGGAGCAGCAGGAACAGCAACTATCGTTGTCGTCGTCGTCAAGGGCATTCTGTGCGCCATCAAGACCGTTGTTGTTGTTGCTGCTTATACTGCTGTTGCTGCTCGTGTCAAGTAGCATTTCGGTCCACATCTCTTGTATAATACTTCTATCGCGACCATGGGGAGGTAGGGATGGAGGTTGGACTACCGTTCGATGCTTGTCTTCCATTTCGTTGATGTTCAGTGAAGATGCCCGACGAGTCACCGATGGTGTGACACCGTTCTTTCCCCGGCTCTTTGTGCGGAGGTTAGACAGCGTACGCGAAAGAGTAGCACTGCTTTTTCGTGCCACGGCCGTAGTGACGACACCATCATCAGCAACACACATCCCATCCTTTTCTTTTCCCCCAGTCGTGGACTGGTCATCAAGAGGCTTTCGATGGCAACCATCTTGATTGAGTGTCGTTTCCCCCACATTTGTTGTTGAAGTTAAAGGGTAGCCGCGAATGTAGTGCGACGAGTCCGTGTGCGGCAATTCAGCGACATGCAAATCACCCTCATTGATGGCTTGGTGACACCGACAATTTCGACGCCGTCTGTGCGTGCCATTAAAATTTAGGTTACGAGCTTTGCCCTGAATAATAGCATGTGGTGCCACCGCGTCCGCGATGTGCAGTCGCTCTTCCTTCCGTGACAAAGGCGTGCTCGTGCCCCCAGGAAACGAGAGTGGGGAATGCAACGCTTGTTGACGGAGCCATGGACGCACATACGACGCATTACCACTGGACTCCTTGACAGGGAGAACTAATTTATCTACCGTCTCTGTTATCCCCATCCCACCATCCTCCACCTGGGTAGCGTTATTACCGTACATGTCGTAGACACAACTCATGCCAACACGCTTGAAGATGCGGCGCCCACCACCTGCACCCTGAAGTACCATTGTAGTTGACGACGTTGACGGAAGAGAGGAAGCTATGGCATTGCCCCGGAAAGGCGTTGTTAACACAGCACCCGAGTTTATTCGTTCCAGCGGAGCCATGCAATCGGAAAACTGCAGCAGCGCCGAATTGGAGTGAGAGCGGCCTTGCAGTTGTTTAACACCTCCATTAGTGGGAGGGGACAAGACGTTCGGAGGGTCATCTTTCCCGAAAATTACTGGACTCCATATGTTACAGTCGTTATTACTGTTGCTGCTGCTGCTGCCACTACCGCCGTATCGGCATCCCTTTCGATTCCCAACAGAAGACTTTGGGATTGACACGCCACATCCAGCTGGTATAATCGGCCGCTTTGACGGCCCAAATGATGCTAAAGACAGCCTATCGGTCAGTTGCGGCCTGGTTTGTGCACCCGCTTCCCCAGCCCCCATCCTGGAGCCGCCAATGGGCTCCAGTAGAAACATGCGCTGATGAACATGTGGCTGTACAGGCACTGCGCTCTCCATGACTCGGTGGAACGGGGAGGCGCGCACTATGGAAATGCAAGGAAAACACGGCACGCAAAAACACACAACGAAGAAATGCGAGAAAATTCCCGTGATGATCTGTGTTCGTGTGCGTGTGCGTGTGCGAAGGAGGGATGGAGCTGGTGAGAGAGGAGGATCAAAAAAATAAAAATAAAAATAATTAAGAGAAAAAAAAAAAAAGAACCCTTTAGTTTGTGATGGTTTCCTTCAAATTACATGACGACGCACACACCACAGGGGTGAGCGGGACGGAGAGAAGAACACGGGGAGGAAAGCAAGAGGAAAAACAGAGAGTGTAGAGAACTGCGCACATGTAACTTCTCCATCCCGCTTGGCGACGAAGAAGAAAGGGAGTAACATGGAGGGAGCGCGAAGGGATGTCACTTGTGGTGACACGCCCGCGTGGGCTACGCCGTCTTTTTGTTTTGTTGTTCAAATACGAGAAGGAAACAAAAAAAAAAAAACACGGCAGAAAATCATCACGAGAGCGACATGAGTGGGAAGCACGCAAGCCTGCAGCTCCACCCCCACCCCATACAGCAACCAGCCACTGTCATTCTTGAAGAAGCAGAGTGCGAACGACCATTCTTTCAACCTCCTCCCTGTTCCCTTATGATGTTGCGCCTATACACGCGAGTACAGACGCAGCTTGCTGCTGCACGAGACGAGCTTGATCAGCCTCTGCTTGCAAAGGTGCTGCAGCCCTTTCCCGGCGAGAGAAACGGAGATCTTGAGGCGGTCACTGATGATGGACGGCGTGATGACCTTGTACTTTGGCACCTCGTTCATCAACTTGTCCATCGTCTCCTTGTCAAACATGACGGCGTTCTGCAGCGCCTCGCGGGTGCGTCCCTTGGACCACTTCTTGGCGGCCTTCTTGGCGCCCTTGTTGAGGTTCTCCATCTTGCCCTTCTTTGGGGCGGCCTTCGTGTCCTTCCCTCCCTTCTTTGGCGGCATTGCTGCTGTCGGTAGCCCTCTGGTGTGAGTTGCGCGAAGCGGAAATGAAAAAGAAGAAGAAAAATGGGTGCAATACAGAAGTAGTAAAAGAAGTGCAGTGGGCGGGCGGGTGGGGTGGGGTGGGGGGAGAGAGTGAATGACATGCAAAGACACAGACACAACAACCAAAAGGTCAGCAAAGTGGAGCCACTATCGGTTCCTTGTTTGCCCCTCTCTCCCCCCAATACCGCAAAGAGTGAGACAACGGGGGAAACGTGCACCGTAACATGCTCTTCGCTACGCACATAAAACATCAGCGTTGTCAGCGATTTTTGCCGTCCCGCTCTTGCGGGCGCGCATCATAACAGTCATCCTCAGCAGTTCCATCATCATCATCATCATTCAACATATTGCGGTATCCGTACACCTCCTTGTTCCCCAAGCCAACCACCAGTTCTCTCGCTGCAGCCTCGCCAAACAACTCCACCAGCTCGTCGGAATCTTTTTGGCTCATCCATCCGTAGCGCTTGTGCATCGCACGGAACTTTTTCACACGAATCATATCATGCAGCTGACGGAGAGCAAAGCGGCCGCGCGCAAGGCAACGGGCAAACTCCGGTGTGCCTGGTTTTACATGCGGCACAGAGGCAAATTCTCTCTGCACCGATGCACGATACGACAAAGTGGAAGTGAGCGCACCAGCGAATCCCGCTCTCGCCGCTGCTGATGCCGCATCAACAGACGACACTGCACGCCTGCTATCACCTCCCCTGGAACTCTGAGCCAGCTCAGGAGCGAGCAGCATAAATTCCAGGTAGAGCTTTGCGACACGTGGGTGCATGACCGCCGATCTTTGGTGGTAAAGTCTGGCGTCACCTTTGGGATCACATAACACTACACACATACACACACACAGAGAGAGAAAGACAGACAAACGTGTATATATAGATATATATATAAGAAAGGAGAGGAGAGAAAAGAAACAAAAGAATACGTTTTGAGTGAAGAGTGCAGTGGGAGCAGATGCGGCTGACAACACAAACACAGTGCAGCGCAATCACCCACCTTCTTCCAGCTTCAGCCCCACTACCCCCCATAACTTTGCAACCATGTGATTCTGCAACAGCACAGCTGCCGCGCTTCCAACGTTGTGATGAGAGAAGGCAAAAATAAATATGCGCACGCAAACAACAACAACAACAACAACAACAAAAATGCAAAAAAAAAAATATAAAATAAAATAAAAAACAAAGCATCAGTGCAACAGCGCCACCATCCAAATTTAATGGTCCTGTCACTCGTCTACCCTTCCAAAAGACGTGCCTCAACCGCCCATCGGAGCTGAGATGCCGTCTTGCCCACAAAGGACGGTGTGACAGTGGCGGCAGCAGCAGCATCATCATCAGCATTATCCAAGTCGTTCCTCTCAGAGGCTGAAAACGACGCGGCAGCCTCCTCTTGGTGGAGCCGCAGCAGCCGGTGCACCTCCGCAACGAAGGCACGATTTCGAGAGGTGCGTACAATTTGTGCAAGGCTGTCGGCAATACACTGCACCAAAAGCATCCAGGATTGCCGCGTCGACTTAACCGTCCCGTCCGCTCCAGAGCCCAGACAACGCTCCTCCATTTCCCCCTCTTCAGACCCTGCCAATGGCACACGATGCACAAAGCAGTCCACATTCTCCGCCACAAGACGAGAGAGGACTCCCTCAGCCGTCTCTGTGATGCACCGCAGCAACCCTTGCAACGCCTTGTCTCCCCTCAACTCTACCGAGGCATCATACTCGACCATGCGACGCCACAATTCGTGCGGTGCATCAAAAATGACAGTGATGCTCTGCACGCTTCGTGCGTCGAGTGTGCCTTCCAGGTAGAAGCTGCAGCCCAACTGCTCCCAAAGCCCGCAGACATCATCGTTACCAGTGTCATTGGGTACGGGACGCGATCCCACAACTGCCCACGAGAGCATTGGGAGGAGATGTTTCTGGGTGAAGCGAAGCAACAACGGGAACAACAGTCCATATTCCCTGACCACCTCAGTTGAGTGCTGCCCTTCTTCTCGCAACCACTGCCTGGGTCGTTTCCTCTCTTCACGTGGCATGATCGTAGGAGGGGAGGAAGCGGAGGCAACGCAGACATCGCCATCCACAGCGTGCAGCAGGAGCACAGCTGTCTTGCGGCCGGCTCGCGGCCCAAGAGGGATGTTCGCATTCAAAAGCATTGCCACTTGAACTACATGGCCTGCCAAATCAGCGCCCTCGCTTGTGCTGTCTCGATCTGTAACGGTTGACTTCATCGTGGCGCAATGCATTGCACCCAGAATGCCGTCACGACCTCTATCCCATCTGAGCTGCGGCACATACGGCAGTAGCGAGATGTTCAGAGAGGTGGGAAGCCCCGTTAGTGCCGAACAAATAGCCAGCCGCCGCTGAAGCTGCGCACACCACCACGCTGAGAGCACCGTCTGTGGGGAGGTTGGAGGAAAAAAGGGACCTGCATTGACTCCTGCCCCTTCCGCCTCTGAGATGGTCACTGTCGAGGTAGAAGCAGCGTTCGACAACAGGAAGGAAATGTGGCGGGTGAATGTACTTCCACCCTCCTGAAAAGAGCCCCCGTCCGGGTCGCCGCCGCCACCACCACCACTACCACCGCTGCTGCCGCTCCCCCACTTCTTCTTCGTCTTCTTCTTCACCGCCACGGTGCTGCAAGCGTTATGCTGCCACGTCAGAGCACTTGACAGCCGTGCCTCAACCAATATGATGATGGGCGGCGGAGGCGGCGGCAGCAGGTGTGAAACCGCCGCTCTTTTCCCATGTTGCACCTCTGTCGCGGAGACCAACTCCACTGTATGAATCTGATGCGAACGAATAAGATGCACGATTTCCGCCATGAAGACCTCGGCGGTCGTAGATGTTGCAACTGATGTGGATGCCATTGCGAGTAGCCCCCTGCTGCCCCGCTCTTCTTCCTCGCCGTGTCTATATGCGCGTACAGGCCCGCCAAGAGAAATCAGTAGGGAAGAAGAAGAAGAAGACAATCAAAGAGAAATGAGGTGCATTTAGGTGTGTGTGTGTGTGTGTGTGCGTGTGTGCCTTCGCTCACTCAGGTACTCTCAGATGTTTCATTCAGTGAAGAAGAAAACAAAGAAAAAAAAAATGCAGAGCAGCCAAAAACAAACTGAGAAAATCAGGGCTATCAAAACGGAAGTCAAAGTAAACAACAACAACAACAACAACAGCCACCACCAGAAAACAGGGGTGTCATACTCATTTTATTTACTCTCACTGTGCGATCCCCTTTTTCTTTTTTCTTTTTTTTGCGAAAGGGTGGGGATTGTTGTTGTTGCTGTTTCTTTTGTTGTTGCAGCCGCTGTTCATTTTCTTTTCGGTCTTGTTTTTCGTTGGTTGGTAAGTAGTGCGGTGCGCAAGGAGGGCAGAAGTAACAGTCCTCCCTTCCCACACAAAACGGAGCCCTTTTCAAGTGGAGGGCCTTCCCTCTTGCTACCCACCCACTTCCTTCTGCTCCTGCGTGTATCTCCCCCGCCCTCCCTTCGCTCACTCGCCATCATTGTGTGTACATTAAAGTTACATTGTGGAAAGAGTGGGTGAGTGGGTGGAGAGGTGGAGAAGAAGAAAAAAAAAAGAGATGTAAAACCACGCACACGTCCAGTACCTTTTTTTGTTTTTTGTCTCCCCCTTTCCCCCTCCGTACGCAACTGCCCCTTCTTCGTGCATTCCGCACATGCAGCTAATTTAGCGCACTGGCATCATCCCCCACTTCCTCCTGCTCCTGCTGTTGATGCTCACCACCATCAAGCGTGGTCATATCTCCTCCCAGAACCTTGACGAAGTCCCCTGCCTTTTTTTCTAGGGAGTCGTGCAGCGGGCACATGGTGCAATCGTACTCGTTGCGCACCTCAACCTTCTTGCGTACCATCCGCTCCTGCAGCTTCTTCAGGTCCTCGGAAGCAGTGTTCACATCGTCCTTGATTGTCTCCAGCTCGTGCCGGAGACGCATCACTATTTCTCGTCGCTTCTCCACAGTGAGTGGCTCTTCGGGCAAGGTGAGAACTTTTTTTGCGTAGAAGTAGTTGCGCACCGCATGCAACCACTGTCCTATGGCACCCAACGGCACGGAGATGCGGGCGAGGGCCTCCGGTGTGTGCTGGTGTGAAAGACAGTAGCAATTCAGCTCTTCCATCACATCGTCAGGGATGGGCTGTAGCAGAAGTGTCTGCGCGCGGCTGATAAAGAAAGCAAAAAAATAGTTTTCGCTAAGTACCACCTGCACAGTAGACCAGCTGGTATCATCTTCCCTGCGCACCCTCATCGCCATCGTCATGGTCGCCAGTGCTTGCCTCGGTGGGCATTCGTAGTCTCGCAACACCGCAAGCTCTTCTTTCGTCACAATGTGCAGCTGCTGGTAACTATCCTGTATAGCTTTATGTAGAGGCAACATAACGTCCTGTTCAGCAGTACGTATCTCATTTACAGGGAGCAGACGTGAGCCACCCCGGCGTTCCTGCATGACAATAATACGCTCCAACCACACAAGTTCTATCTCAATGTCCCGCCGCTTTCTCGCGCCCGCGTAAATGATGGCCTGTAGCGGTGCTAACTGCGGCTCAAAGTGGTGCAGCAGCCGTGCCAAATTCGCACGGTACTCGTTGCACAGCATGCCAAGCTGCGCCGCCTTGAGCTGCACTTGCCCTTCGATGTCGATGAGAGCTGCGAGTTGCTCATCGGTCGGCATCAATGAGAGCGAGTGCGAGAAAGGTGGGGCATCATCAACAGTCATTTTTTTTTTTTTTTTCACACACACACACAAAAGGAAAAAAAATAAAAATAAAGAACAAATGTCCCTCTCTCAAATTCCAGTCGGACGCAAGCAAGAAGAAAAAAGAAAAGAAAAGGAGCAGCGTGAGAAGGAAGCAGTTTTCGTTTGTTGCTCAAAAAAAAAAAAAAGGGGGGGGGGGGGGAAAGAAGAGAGAGAAAGAGGTACGTGGGAACATCTACGCAACCAACAACGCAAACACACACCGAAACAAACAAACAAACAAACAAACAACAAAAAAAAAAAGCAGCTTGTCATATAAACCGCAAGTTATGCCCGCCAGACGCCTAGTTGCGCAGGAAGTTTGACCACCGCGTGCGGGAAAACTCCTTCCAGTTCATCTCCAACTGCTCGTAGATGTCGGAGGAAACCTGCGGCGGCCAGTTGATTTCCTCCTCCAGACGTGTGAAGGTGTCAAGAGGGAAGTATGCCGACTGCATGTCTTTGTTGCCTCTGTTAATGCCCACTGGCCGCTCCAGATTATTGAGGTTCAGCGCTATGAACACGTCCTGATGCTCCCGTATGACCTTCTCTGTCTTTCGCATCTGCTCCTCCCCCATGTCCACCTGCAGCATGACATAGCGTGCATAGGTCAATGGTGTGTTGTCAGCATCACGGAAGCGACTGTACGGCCTCATGATGCCCTCGTTGCTGAGCTTTCGTATCAGGCCGCCGTTGTTGTACACAGACAAGGCAATTTCACGCAGCGCCTGCGATGTGTAGCGGCGCTGCCTCGGCTTCATCACCAGCACAAAGGCGTAGAACACCATTGTCCGAATCCCCACAGCCTGCTCACGCAAAGACACGAGACGGAGAGAAGAATGAAATGCAAACTCTCTCTATCGCTCACCCCCACCCTTTGCCACCACACACACACACACACACACACACACACTCTTCCTTCCCCTCCCCTCCCCACCACCTCCTCCCCCCTCTTGAAGAGCAACTCAACACCCATACAGATAAAAAGAACACCAGCAGAAAGCCAAACAATCCCAATACACACAGTCACAGATGCCACAATAATGCACACAAGAATCTTCGTGCGTTTGATGGTGTAGAATCACGGTAAAAGAGATGGACGTCCATTCATATTTAATGCTTTAAGCAAGGAAAGCAAGTTATTGGAGGTACACCGTGGCTCCACCACACAGACAGACGACAAGAGAGAGCAGGTGAGACGCACACACACACACACAAAACAAAGAAAAGAACAACAACAACAAAAAAAGGGAAGAATGGAGAGAAAGCGAAAAACGTAACAGAAAGTAGAACCGTTCATGGGGATGACCAGAGAGCTGTGTCCAAGAGGATGCGTAGTTTCCGAGGGTCCAAGTCGCTGACGACAGACGGCAGAGCTGTGCCTGGTTCATCAACACCTCGAGAATCGAGGGACTTGGGCTGGAGCTCGAGCAAACGTCTGTAGCGGGCCTCATACACATCGCAGAGAGATTGCAACACGCCCTGTGCCACTTGCTCCCGCAGTCGTGGAAAGCGCAGAGCCGCAATGAGAGGGATGTACACCCGACCAGATGCCGCCACAGCACTGTAGAAACCACTAAGTTGCGCAGTTATGGTGGCAATATCGAGTTGCTCCTCATCAATTTCGTTCTTTTCACCTCCGATAATGGAGCTGCTGCCCAACTCATCGTCACCACGAGCAGTGGCCAAAGTCGGCGACATAGTGGTGCTTAAGCGGCGGTGAAAGTAGTACCGTACAAGACAGTGTGAAAGTCTCGTCGTCAACTGCCTAGTCAGCTGTTGAACACGCTCCGGTACAACGTTCGACAATGGTGTCGTGTGGCCTGGAGGTGCGTTCCCATGCGCTAGTAGACCAAGGTGGGGAGCAAGAGTATCCTGCAGGGCAGCCATGGTATTGAGCTGCAGCGTCAGTTTGCATGGTTCGTCCAGTGTAGTGCTCAGTATGGGTTGCCGCGCAAGCACAACCGGGAACGAAAGCACGTGTTGCAAGAGCACAGTAAAAAATTGCTCATGATGCGCAGGAACCGCAGCTGCGACATGATCCTTTCTGGGAACGCTTTTAGACTGCAGAGCCTGTACAGATTCCATGATCTCCACATGCTTCTCTGTTTCAATCATTGTAGACCTCAGCACACGCAGGCACTCCTCCACTTCAGGCGGTGCTGGCAGAATCATGGTGCGCAGCCTCCGAAGTAGGTCCGCCGCCTGTGCCTGATGTTTTGAAAGACCACTGCGGTGATACGGATTGCTTCGGACCCCATGATCTCCAACGCCTGACGACCCACCGCGCGCAGAGAACAATGGTTCTTGATCTTCCTGATGCTGTTTTAAGTGTTGCTGCTGCTGCTGCTGATGCTGATTATAGTAAGGTTCACCAGCCTCTGCATGCACCACTTCCCTTCCACCATCCTTTTCACACGCTCCCTCAAAAAGCTCATTCTCCCGCTCTTCCTCCTCTTCGTCGTCAACGGCGTGCTCAAGAAGAAACTCGGTAACAAAGTATGTTGCTTCGCCGCCCCGCTGATTCGCACCCTCCGCGGCCTCCATTGCTTCGGCAGAAGCGAGTCGTCGCAAAACCGTGGAGCTACTCACCAAACTCACCACACTGTCTAATGTGTGTTCCACAATTAGCTTGGCGATCGTATTATACACACGTAGAAGCTGCAGCTTTGCGTCATCCGCCACAAGGCGTGTAAGAGCAGAATCGCGGCCAAGCAACGCAATAAAGGTGCTGTACGTGTAATACGTAAAGAGCTGCAGCAGTGTATGGGCCGTACAGAGACCGTTGGTCAGACTCATCAGCGATGCCGCCACAAGCGCTTCCTGCTGCGAGCGGTTCATCACATGCTGATAGCGGTGGGCGCCGCTAGAGGCATCGGAACCCAACGATGCCGCACGCCCTGTCGCCGCATTCAACAACCGTGTGATGCCGCCCGTGAGACCCATTGGCCTAAATAAACCCATCGATGCCTTTGCACCGCCACCGCGAGCTCCACCACCGGCAACGCTGCTGCTGCTGCTGCTGCTGTCGCCGTCCTGAAGGCTTGATGCACTGCGCAAAAACCGCTCGAGCACGCCTTCAAGCACACTGTAAATATGTTTACAGAGAACTTCAAATATTGAATCCAATAACTTAGCCTTGCTTAATAACACAGTGGCTTCTCCCGCTGCCTCATCAAGGGTAGCAGTTTCATCCACTGTGGTGAGAACACTGTTGCGCGCCGTGGCCACGTCCCCGTGAGCCAACGTGGCACCCGCAGTATTGGCGTCCGTCTCTCCACCTTGAGAGTGCGGATTAAAAAATGGGGTGAAGAAGTCATCCTCATCAACGATTACTTGATGTAGCCACGCAAAGAGTGCGCTAAAAAAAAAAGTGGGATTGTTGATCTCCGCCTCTAGAGGGCGCGCCCCGCTGCTACTATGATTATTTTTACTACTGCTATCACCACCACTACCTGCCAATTCCCCGTTGGTCTTTCCTCCTCCTCCTCCTCCTCCGCGGTATGTGCCGGCGGATGTTGTCGCAGAGCCTGTGGTCATGAGGTGAAAATACTGCCTCAAGACTGCCGCACGCCGCAGTCGCGCTACTTCCTCCACAACAGCGGCCCACTGCCCAACGTTTTCCTCGCGCAGAAACTGCACGCACTGCAAATAAAAACTCGTGACTTCAGGAGAATCTCCTCCAAACGCTGCTACCCCCGTCGCTGTGCCTGCAGCGGCCGCCGACACAGACATCAGGTAGCGTGCAATCTTTCCTGTGCCCTTCATGATGGCAGTGTAGGTGATGTCCATCATGGTAGCAGCGCTCTGGTAATGCTCACGCGAGAGCAGCAACTCGCGGCACTTTCGGTGTATCATTTGTGCGCGTTTTAGAATGTCGAGATATGTGGTGTCCACAGGACCCTCCTCAAGAAGATCCTGTTCCTCTTTGGCGAAGTGGTACTTCGCCTGAAACTCTTTGATCTCCTTTTCTCGCTGTTGCACAAGCGACAGCTCCGCCTGCATGGTCGTCATGAGACCGACAAACCTCTCCGCCCGCACGGCATGGGCGTTGAGTGTAGTCTCAAGCACTTCAGCCTCCTGATGCAACTTTGAGACCATGTCGGAGACATCTTCATACAATTCATTGAGGGTGGACCACTCCTGTAGAAAGCGGCGGTGGAGAACCACAATGCGCCCTTCCAACGCCGTACGTAGCGCCATGGAAGATGATACAGCTGCAGAGGAGGTATGTTGTGAATGTGGATCTTCTTTTTGCACTGCGGGGTTCTGCCTATCGGAGGAAGGAAGATGGCACTCCAGGAACTCCGGCACCGCGTCATTCATGTACAGCACAAGCTCGCGAAAATTGTCGTTGATATTAATATCTAATAGCTTCTGCACCTTTCGAATCGTCGCAAAGTTCTGCGAGGCAGATGAAGAAGGAACTACCAGTGTGGCAGAACCATCAGCATCATCCACAACACCACCAGTCTTCCCAGCCATTGTAGCCCCTGTCGCTGCTGTCGCTGCTGTCCTTGTCGCCTTGGCTGCATCATCCTGCTGTGGGCCAGTTGTCCCTCTCTGTTCCTTTGCTAGCGACGATGCGTGTGGGGCAAGTGGTGTGTCAACGGGGTACGCTTGAGGACGGTCTCTATTCCCTGCTGCTGCTGCTGCTGGTGGTGGTGGTGGTGGTGGTGGTGACAACAACGACGACGATGACGGCCTATCCATTGCACTACCAATTTAAATTCCTTTGCTGATCGCCTCAGTAGGCTTGCGAGTTTTTGTTCGTTTTGTTTTGTTTTGCTTTTCTTGTGTGGTTCCGCGGCGCACGGTGCGTTCTTGTCCCCTTGTCTCCTCTTCCTCCGTTCCAGAGATGATGAATGCAAAAAAAAAAAAAAAAACATTACATGCAGCGCCATGCAGTTGAGGAAGAAAGCGAGAATTTTTCGAGGCGAAAAAAGAAAGGGCAGAGTATGGAAAAAGAGGAGGAGGAGGAGGGGGGAGAAAAACACCACACACGTTAGACGTCGACTCTTCTTCTTCTTCGTCTTTCACCCTCTCATCCCTTTCGGGATCCAACAACAGAAGGAACCTCCCGCCTCCCGCCTCCCGCCGCCACCCCCCCCCCCCACCCCCTTTTTTTTCTTTTTTTCTCTTTATCTCCCTCTCTCTCTCTGACCTTCTCGCTTGATTCACACATCGCAGACCCATCATCAACTGAAGCCTCCGTTGCCGCCTCCACCTGCAGCCCCGCCCTTTCCGAGCCTCACCGAAGGCATGGCAACCAACCAATCCAGTTCTCAAGGGCACGGTGACAGGGCGGCAAAGTGATCGCCGCCCTTAACACGAGAAACCACCACAAGGGCATAAGAAAATAAAGAGAAGAAGTGGTAGCTGATATTCAGGAGACCCGAAACAAACGAGAAAAAAGAAGAAAAAAGCAGTGAAGGGGGAGGGAGGGGGAATAGAATGTGGAATTGTCAACCACCCCACTAGAGGAGGTCAAGGCGAAAGACACCATCTGTCGCAAGTGGAGCCATACGAGGACAGCGCAAATGACGAGAAATCTTTCCAGCTGTCTGCTTCATACGGCTTGCGGTTATGCCAGAAGTGGCAGTGGTAGAAGTCGCACAAGACGCAACATTGGGATCGCCGCGGTCAAGAAGAACACTGAAGGATGTTGTACCAAGAGGTACAGGCTTGCCCACGATGATGCTTTCCGACACGCTGAGATTTTCATCAACTCGCTGCGTTGCGGCTGCATTGTAGAGGTGATCGGTGGTGCGCTCAAACGACGCCATGGTGAGGACGTTAAAGTTCATCTTCTGAATGCCGTAGCGTGTGATGCCGAGCACAACACCTCGCTGCGTCATGAGATCCGCGAGCAGGTACACGTGGCGCACGTCTATACTGAGACTGTATGCCTTGAGAATGCCTTGAATCTCATCAACAATAACTTGCCGTGCCGCCTCAATGCCGAGGACCCGCTCCACTACTGCTACATGGTTACACACAACGCGCGTTGACTCCACATCGGGTAGATTCATCACTGCACGCAGCTCCGCCCCCTCCGCAAGCACATCCTCCCCATTAGAGGAAATCATGGCACGGCTGATA
Source organism: Trypanosoma scelopori (assembly GCA_030849745.1). Lineage (NCBI taxonomy): Eukaryota > Euglenozoa > Kinetoplastea > Trypanosomatida > Trypanosomatidae > Trypanosoma > Trypanosoma scelopori. The sequence continues at coordinate 29,815 of JASANX010001047.1, forward strand.
CCAGCGATACCGCCGACAATGACGTCAGGGAGCATCGCGAGAAGGTGTCGGAGACTAAAGTGCACACGTTGCACGCCCTGAACATACGGGTACACCGCGAGTGTGTCGAGGCTTACCACCTCCACACACTCGCTGCCCGAAAATCGCAGTGGCGACATTGGTCGCGCTGCTGCTGCGAGAATACGCTGCCGCACTGTAATGGCATTGATTGGCAGGCGCAGTTTCAAAATGACAGACATGTTAAGATGCACGCGGAGGTAGAACTCATTGGCGGTGCACACCTCCACTATCTCTGACGTCACCTCCTTGAGTAACACCCGCTCCACTTGTGCCTTCACACCCCGCACCCGGCGATCAAACTCCTCATCTGATTTTTTGTTATTATGCTCTCCATTTATAGATGATTTCTCCAGTCGTCGCACAGGCGCCGTTACAACCGGTGTTGCAATGTTTCGATTAGCATTAATTATCTCCACAAGACGTGGCACACCCTGTGTGATGCTCATGCTCGCAACTCCTGCAAAGTGAAATGTGCGAAGCGTCATCTGCGTACTTGGCTCACCAACCGACTGCGCCGCGATAGCCCCGCACGGGGTCCCTGGTTCGCATGCCTTGCGGAGGTATTTGCTTCCACATTGTGCAATAAAGCGCACCACCATCCCTTGTGTGAGCGGAAGCAGTTCGGTCTGAAGCGTCTCGAGGAGCCGCAGCTGGAGGAGGTTTTCCACATCGCGATCTTCCTCGTCGTCCCCCTTCTCAGTTTTGATCACATCCCCGTTATGGGCCCGTCGCTGCCACCCCCGGGAGTTCGGAGAGAGCTCCAGCAGGGTGCGAATCCGTTCTTGCTCCATAACCTTCTTTGCAAAAAACTTCTGAACATCCTCCTTAAACCTCACACTACTCAGAGCTGCTAGTTGGGCAATGACCGCTGAAGGGCGCGAGCGTTGCGGTTGCCTCTGCTCAGGTCCTTCTTGGAATTCATGTCGTTTGCAGAACTCCAGGACTTCTGGATCCCCGTTTAGGCACATTGTGACAAAGGGTTGCACCTCAGTTGGAAGCAGTGAGATGAACTCATTGTCACTTTCCTTCTTACAAGCATCCTTCTTCCAAGTCATGCCGCAGCTACCACCAGTAGCACTAACACCACTACCATCACCACGACGCCGCTCCACGACCCAGCGAGCGTACGCCGCCCGAGCGCTGAGCCACTCTTGCTCCAAATTCAGCGGCGTCCCGGAAACGCCTTCCATTAGTTGCGGATCTAGACCATCGTCGCCAAACTTAAACTGCACCACATCACCACGAGTATTGCGCACCGTCGAGTCGTATCGAACGCTAAGGTTCTCCATCGCTTTCATGAGTCTGCGGTAGATGTAGCCCGTCTCTGCTGTCTTTACGGCGGTATCAACGAGTCCCTCACGGCCGGCCATTGTATGAAAGAAGAATTCTGTCGGGGTCAGTCCCGAATAGAAGGAGTTTGCAACAAAACCACGGGCACTTGGAGACACATCAAAGCGGTAAAAGTGCGGAAGGGAGCGATCCTGAAAAGCGTTGAGAATACGCTTGCCATTTACTGTTTGCTGTCCCACACAGGCCATCATCTGTGCAATGTTCAGTGCGCTGCCCTTGCTGCCAGACTGCACCATCATGAGCGGTGTATTTGTCTCGATGGAAAGAGTCTCAAGGGCCGCTGTACCACACTCATCACGCACCTTTGATAACTCTGCATTGAGGCGCGCTTCAAGCGACTGTCGCACCGTAAGACCTGGGAGTGGCTCCATAGAACCTATTTTAGCGGACTTGATTAAATTATCACACGTAGCGAAGGAGCGAGCGAGCACACCCGCCTTCTGCTCATCCAACAACAGTGTCGGCGCAACATCTCCGAGACCGAGACTGAAGCCATAGTTTGAGAGATAGCGCGAGGTGAACTGCGCAATGCGGGACATGATGCGCGCTGTGTAGGCGCCACCAGCCACTGTATGCAGACGCGCAAAGAGGCCATCCTTTGCACCACCGCCCAGCAGTTTTTTGTCTAGGCGACCCGAGATAAAACGGGAGTCGAGAAACGCCACATAGCCTTCAGCCGAACAATCGTGCTTTCCGCGCTTGGTGTAGAACCTCGTGGTGGCCTCAAGATTAAGCAGCACATCGACAGCCGGTGAGGGGCAGAGAATCAGCTCAAACAGCTGTTTACCAGTCCACAACTCCACCGGCTTTATGATTGCTGGAGTCGGTAGGCAAAACTGCGTTATTGGGCCAAGCCAATACGACATCATCTGAGACAACTGCGAGCGATCAAAAAATACATCGCGCGCTGTCACAAGGTATGCTGCAGCAAGAAAATCCTGCGTGCATGCAATGATAGGCTCACCGTTCTTTGCTGCAATGATATTTTTCGCTGCTGACATTAGATGGAATGCTTCCGCACGAGCCTCCTCCGTCTGCACAAGGTGTATGTTCATCTCATCACCGTCAAAGTCCGCGTTGTATGGAGCGCAGCAGCACTCATTAAATCGGAAGGTTCGAAATGGCAGTACGCGAGCGCGGTGGGCCATCATGGATATACGATGCAGCGACGGTTGTCGGTTAAACAAAACCACGTCGCCGTTCATCACGTGTCGCTCGACAACATCACCGACAGCCAGCCGCGCCGAGAGCCCCTCTCGATCACGGTCGTTTTTGAGCGATTTTTTTGATCCTTCCTGCGCAAGGTACACCGTGAGGGCGCCCGGATGCACAAAAGGCCCATTTCGTACAAGACGACGCATGAGCTCGATGTTCGACTTGAAGACGCGCTGAGGGTATGTCAGCACCCGGGCAACGCGCAATGGCACAGCCAGCTCGTCCACATCAAGGTTTGGGTCAGGCGAAATAACAGAACGTCCGGAGAAGTCAACGCGCTTCCCGCTAAGGTTTCCGCGAAATCGACCATGTTTGCCCTTGAGACGTTGTGCGTAGGACTTCACATCGGCAGTGCGCATGTGCGGAGGAAAACCTGGCAGGGCAGAGTCCAGGAGTCGTGCCGCGCGCATTTGCAGCATTTCCCAGGTTTCCATGTATTTTGTAGCATCGATAGAGCCATCCTGCAACGTATCAGACGTAACAAGAACGTCATTATACTGTGCTGTGAGGTCATCATCACGGATAGTTGTTGTGCCGGCGGTTCCCCGCGGACGCACTGGTACGGGTGGTACGAGGAGCGTCGTCATGAGCAGATCGACGGGGTTTGTGCCTGGCACCAAGCCAAGTAGAACCACCTCCTCCGGTGGCACTGCAAGAAACAGCTGGCGTACACGCGTCGGGTCCAGGAAGTCCTGCACATGCTCCTTGTTTTCATCCACAGCCTTGTTGTATGCACAAGCCACACGCATCTCGCAGTCAAAAAACACCTCGGGACTCTCAACAGATTCCTCTCCGCGGCGAAGGTCCACACTGTATTTTTCGTGCACGAGACGCAACGGGCGCACACGCCGCACCACACCATTCAAACCCCCACACTTGAGGCACACGCGTGTTTTGTAGGCATCCGTTTGCACAGTTTTGATGAGTGCCGCACGCTGCAACGGCTCAAGTTTTGTGGAAGAGAGACGTCGCTTGTAGTAGGCGATCTCTGTGTCATCAAGCAGCACGTGTGAACAGCGTTTGCAGATGGTGCGGCAGATGCGCAGGATGATAGTAAAGAATCCGAGGTGAAAGACAGGCGCCTCGAGGTCGATGTGACCAGGGTGACCCACACAGTCTACGCTGTTCAACCCGCAGGTACCGCACACGGAAACACGGTCACAGACGCCAAGTCGGGCGTCGTTAACGCCAAATTCCTTTACGGCACCGATGACCCGGCGGCACGGAAGAACAGAGAGACGGTGTATGTCGCTGCGGGAGAGAAGGCCATAATGCAACGCGCTGATCTCCACAGGGGCATTCGGTAGAGGCTCGACAAACTGCTGCGGGAGCACCAGGGAAGTGCCACCACCGCCACCACCTCGGCATCCACCCATGTTAGGCAGAATCCGACTTACTTCCCCTCGTCCTCCGCTGGTTGATCTGCTCCTCTCTGCTCGCCAACAGCAAGTTGCGAGGAGGAGATCGGGATTGGGAAAAGAAGAGAAAAAAGAGGAAGAGAAAAAGAAAAAAACAAGGAGGTGAAGAGAAGAAACGAAACAATATATATATATATATATATATTTGATGGTCCACGTCCAACTGCCCACCCAACACACAAACACGTACACACACTCTTACCCTCTCTGCCCATTGCATCCCACCGATCCGTCAGCCGATTGGCCACAAAAGAAAAAAAAAAAAAGTGGGGTGGACGTGCAGGTGTTTCCCCCTCATTTTCTTTTTTTTTCTTGTTTCGATTCTTCAGGAGACGAGGAAAAGCGACGGGCGTGCTTCTCCGTCCGTATGCAGTTAGGCGGATTAAATCTCCTATATTCTTTCTTTCTCTCCTTGCTCCCTCCCTTCCTCTCCCCATCTCCAATCCTCTTATTACACCTCACATTTGTTCCTTTGCGACTCTCATCATTGCACCCCACAGCTTCTTCCTCAATGGTGGTGATTGATCATTAACCGATGGCCCTCTTTTCCCTACTGTAGTTTCCACACACACACACACACACACACACACACACACACACTTGTAGCTGTCCCAACACAGGGACGAGTTTGAGCAACCCACGCACGCACGCACGCACGCAGACACCCACATATTCGGTAATGTGTGCGTGAATGGGGAAACAAATGGGGAATTATAAAAGATGAAGAAGAGGTGGGAAGAAATATAAATAGATGGCAAAAAAAAAAAAAGAAAGAGGAGCAAGACAGAGAGAGAGAGAGATGGGTGACGATGCTTTCGCCTCTGTGTGCTATGCGTCTTTTCCCGTCAACCAGGCGACAAGTGGCGCTACTGAACTCTTCATCAGTGCGTCCGTTTCTGGATCCACCTTCGAAACCGGAGTAGTGCTCTCGCACCATTCCTCAATTGGCAAGCTCTTCAGCACGCCCTCGGTGAAGAGGACAAATAGGAGCACCACCAACTGGTCTGGTTTAAGACGTTTTGTGCAAAGTCGAGCACACTCATCAATGGTAGCGGTCTGCAGTTGCTTTTCACGTTTCAGAAGCCCCGTTTTGACCGTTTCATCTGCGGCAGCGTCAAGGAGCGCGGTATCGGTGAGGGAGGAGAATCGCTTCAGCAGCTGCGAATGACGGCGAATGCCCACCATAAACTCATTTTCTGCCATTATAATGGCGTTCAGCACGAGCAGAGGTCCCATTTTCTCCTTGAGGTTGTAGGTCGACATGAGTTCCATACAGCGGCGCATAACTTCATCACTGTCATCTGGGTGTTGCCGCATATACCGCGCAAGTACATCCTGTGGCGGCTCACGCGTATCCTCCAAGTCCGATCGCTCAATTGCTGCTTTTCCAGGAGGAGCGGATGCCGCCGTCGCCGCCGTAGCTGCCGCCGCCGCCGCCGCCGCCGCCTGCTGTTTGTTGTTGTCCCCAGTGCGAGCCTCTGCAGTTCCAGCTCCCTTTTTCTGCGCTGCTTGTGGGTTCTTGGCAAAGTACGTCATGAGAGCAGTAACGTAGCGCGAGTCAAGATCGTTGAGCTTCATGACCTTACCGCATGCACCACATGACATGCTAACTTGTGGCACACCTTTTTTGTTGCGCTCCACCAAAAGCTGTGTTTCGGGGTTTCGGCAGCTGCGGCAAAGGACAAATTTTCGAATGAAATCGTAGACCTTCTCCTGCACACGCTCCTCTGTATGACTTCCCATGATGAGAAACTTGTCATCCTTCTCGAGCACTGTGCGCTGCGCACCAATCTCAGACTGGAAGAATTTCATGAGCACTTCCTCCGGGCGGTTAATTGATAGGCACACATCATGGATATTGGGAAAAACCGTCTTGATACCATTTCCGCTTCCTTCTACCTTTGTCTGAATGGTGGGCATCTTGTAGCGGTAATAGATATCGTCCCGCTTCTCGGGGTCGATGGGAATCATTGGAACAGACATGGCTGATGGTTACTTATTTGTGTGTGCGTGTGTGTAACCGGAATGTGTAGAAGGCAATCTCGGTTGTTTCTTGTTCTAGCTCAGGCGTCGTGTGTGCTGCTTGAAGTTAAACACTAGACAAGACAAAGAAATAGAGGCGCACATACAACCACACACACACACACACCTCCGGAAGAGATGTACTGGGAAGAACTCAGACACCCTCCTTCAGACCCCCCCCCCCCACCGCACCTCTCTCTCTCTCTATTTCTTTCCTTCCTTCTCACCAGTATCGCGCTCAGCATGCGTGCATCACAGATGACAACTGCGTTCGAATTTTCGGAGCACCTCTTCAATGTCGTCGTGTAATAGCAGCATGTGCTCCAGCCATGCGGGGTTCATGACAGTCGTTCGCCCCTCAGTCTCACAGTGGAAGAAGAGAGCCTTGAAGCGGGCCTTCATCTCCGGCGTGAGTGCGTCATGGCAGTAGTGCTCAACAAGCTCCATCGCCGTCACCGCGTCAAGGTCACCCATGTGAAGACTGAGCGTCAACACACCAGGCTTCCAGAAGAAAGAAGGCAGCCGTTCAGGGTAGTTTGTCGTGAAGATCACAACGCGCCCTGGAGGTGCAAAGGCGCCGTCGATGGCATGCAGCATTCCCTCCGGTGAGAGAGCATCTCTTGCGAGCATCTTTTGATAAGAGCGCAAGGCGTTCATGCGAAGAACCGAACCGGAGAGGCTGGTTTCTTCTTTTTCTTCCACGCCCCCTTCTTCCTTCAACCTCTTCAACTCCAACATCCCTCTGCGGTCATCATCATCATCATCGTCGTCGTCGTCCACCCTCACCTTGTTCTCAGTCTCGGACCTGCATTGCAGCAGCCCCTCCCCCCCATTTGATTCATTGCCGTCGGTAGCGGGATCAAAGACATGATGGGTGTGAGCATACTCACTGTTGTCCCCATCGATGGTCGCGGATGTAGTCAGCCAGAGGTGGCGCTCTGCGGGCGTCAACTGAAGCGACTTCATTTGATTCACCACGTCAATATCCTCAAACACGTATACAACCTGTTCCACTGGAAGATCACAACCATGCGGATTTGCGCCAATCTCATATAAGGAACTAGCGTCTTCCCGGCTCTGAAGATCGTCATCCGCGTAGTTTCCTTTCTCTCCATCGAGTATCACTGGGCCTCCGGAAAGGATGTTCCACAGCGCAGAGTTCGTCTGAATGTACTGGATGGGCAATGCAACAATGTGCCGACGAAGGTATGCCGCCACCCTGCGGATAGTGCTAGTCTTCCCTGTTCCAGGCGAGCCATGCAAGAGAACCACCAGCTGGTGCGGCACCCCTGGCACCGCGAAACGCCCCACTTTGCATTTGAACTCATCAAGCAGACTAAGAAGCTGCGGCTTCTGGGGAAAAAAGAGAGTAGTGAAACTGTTCCTCCCAGCGGGGAACGGGTAGCGCCGCATACAAAACAGCCTCGGCGCGTCAAATTCTCCACGCAACTGTGAATTCAGCGCCTGTTGCAACTCGGTCCCTGACAGATAGAAGTAATAACGTGAAGTCGGCTCCTTAACAATGCGAATGTACCACGCGTACGCACGGCGAGCAAAGTCCATGATGCGTTCCTTCCCATTCTTGCTACCTGTGCAATGAAACACAGCCTGTCGCACGGGTACCTTTTTCCATCTTCTCGCCCCTCCCGCTGATGAAGACGCCGCTAGGTGTCCCGATTGCGTTACCTCGTTCCCCTCCCCCTCTTCCTCCTCTTCCTTACCACCACCGCCCGCACCATTACGGCGCTTGCCATGAACACCCTTGACGCAGTTAGCACCCATACCACCCCATTTAGGCGCCTCCGTATCAAAGTTGATAGGGAGAAATGAACTTACTGGCGGGTATCCGCCACGCCGGGGGACAATTTTACACGCACTCAGTGCCGCAGTCGACACTAACTGTTGCTGGAAGCACACGGTGAGTCCTTCCTCTACCTCCACTGAGTGACCATCCACGGGAAGCATCACAAGGCGGTAGCAGCGTCGCAGCGTACTTACCATATCCCTATCGTCGCCGTGGTGTGGCATGGTGATCGGCATGTAGCGATACTCCGCCTCACGAAGAAACTGAGGAGATTGTCGCAATGCAGCACCATTGCTCTTGCTCTTGCCGTCGGTAACCACATCCTCTTGATGTGTGTCCTCAACAGACTGAAGGAGGTGCGCCACGTACTTCTCTATAGCGACCACGAGCAGCTCGTTGTCAAACACGAGCTCCTCCGGTTGGCGCATGAACACATCCACCGCTGCAGCCTCGTTTATGTCATGCGAACACAGCAACTTCTTCAGCAGGTTAAGAAGCCACGAGGGCCACACCTCCGTTACGAAACGATAGAAGTACTGTGCGACAGCCATGATGAAAATCGACGTCATCATGTCCACAATAACACCTAATTTGTGCCCCTCGCTCTCCCCATCGCTGCTGCTGCCGCTCGTCAGAGCCTGGAATATGTTGAATAGGGTCGTCGCGCTACTGAATCCGTGAGAGGCAGCGCCACCAAAGCCATCAACGAAGAAACTGCCATCCATCCACGACATGAAAATCACAACAGGAGACCGGCAGCGCCAATACCTTCAGCAATAGAGGGGTGCGTGTGTTCGTATTGAAGGGTCTCACCGCCAATGCAACACGAAAAAAAAATATATATATATATATATATATATATATATATATATATGTATTTTTTTTTCTTCCAGGGAACAAATACAAAAATTAAAAAATAAAAATAAAAAGCAGCAGCAGCAACACAGAGGTGGTGGTACGTCCGCAGACAAGCAGACCACACCCCGCTCCCTCTACTTCCGCCCTCCAAAAAAAAAAGAAGGGAAAAGAATATCAGAGTCACAGTTGTTATCATTAGCATGATTATCATCATTATTATTCAGTATTAATTCAGCAGACGCACACACAGAAATACACATTTTTTTTTAATTATTTATATGCAAAAAAAAAAAAAACGAGTTTTTTCTTTTAAGCCTTTAAAGACAAAACGGGAACTGCTCGTGTTGTTGCTGCCGTGTGTGTGTGTGTGTGTGTGTGTGTGTGACGAACTTCCCTCACTCCTTCCACTTCGCAACCGCAGAAGAAACCAAAAATGCAGGTCCTTCCTGCATGTGCAACCCCAGCTGGTGGTGCCATCTCTACTCCTTCGCTCCGTTTGTTGCGACTGCTGCTTTCCGGTCCACGGCAGTTGAAGAGTTGCGGGCGGCGCGCACCCATGGCAGGAATGCTTGTGTGACGAGCAGCGGGAACACAAGAGAAATTTCCGCATACACTTTCACGGACTCTGCATCCATGCGTATTTTTCCCCATGACACGGCCTCGTCTGGCCGAGCACCGGCGTCACTACCATCAAACTCCTGCCCGTTGTTGATGAAGACCGCACTGTCAGCTCCATTGCGCATCAAGTTTGCGTTGCACACGTGATGCTTCACAACACCGCCGCCAAGAATGATCATTCCCGTCCGTCTGCTTCGCATCGCAAGTTTGTTGATTCGGTGAATGTCTGAGACAAGATCCAGTTGAAGCAGCGGCGCCGATCCCTGAGCCTCAAGCACAAACTGCATAATGTCTCCGTCCGAAAAAGAGGGGGAAAAGATCGGCACGTCGCTAATAGACGCCCAGTACAGCACTGTACTTTTTGAGCGCTCCAACGCCTCGTCAGCGACGGCGTCCCGTTCTCCTGCACCCGCATCCAAAAGCGCCTCGGCAAAAAGTTCTGGCAACCAGCGTCCCACCATGTACCACAGAGTGCTCGGCGAGAGCGCCCACGAGCAGACGTCATCGTATGCTGCGGGAATTGGCTTTGCAGCGCATGCAGCCTTGTGTTGCTGCTGTACTCTCGTCGCACGGGCCACAAGACGGCGCATGACGCTTGAGAATAGGCACGACGACGGTTCGGCCCCCTCGCCATCACCTCGGCCGTATCTAATGTTTCCAAAACGACACTCTGCCCTACCCTCCTCCCCAGCGGTTTCCGGCCTCTTCAACATTTCTCTAGCTTCGCCTCCGTACTCGGTGATTCGATAGGGTTCACACGCACGACGAATGTCGTGCTCCATGGCACCACCACTTACCACCAGAACATGAATGAGTGCCTTCGATGCAAAGGACGGAGAGGGAATAGAGTCCTCGTTGTCATGAGATGATGATGATAATGCAAGCGACCCCATCACCTCGTCAGGCAACGCTGCCGGTTCTACACCATCTCGCAATGGAACACACTCCTTGCAGAGAAATCGAATCGCCTCTCGGCATCCAGTCCCAAAGAGGTTTGCTGTTGCGCCAAGGAATATCGTCGGTTGAACCAGTATGCTGGATTCCGGTGAGGATACACCAGACATTTCCTCTACACTTGACACCGGTTGAGGCGTCACGGACGGGGGCTTCGGTTGCAGCATCTTGCTGCAAATATCAACAGCCTGGGCAAAGTGAGAGGCCTGGAAGCCTACCGTGGCATAACTGCGAAGAACTTCCAGCGTGGATTTCATGTCCTGCTGAATGGGGCCGTCAACTGACTCCATCGCATCAAAGAGGAGGTTTGCAGCAGACGACGAGGCAAACACTGCCTTCAGCGCCAACTCCGCCATCTCTCACACTCACCCCCCGCCAGCGCACTGTCTTCACTGCGAGGAGTCCACAAAGTGGGGCAAATGAGCAAACCACCCAAATATATTTATATATATATATATATGGAAACTGATAAAAGAGACATAAAAAAAAAAAGCGACGGTGTGTGAAGCCGAGAGGAGAAAGGCAAGCGATAACGCAAAAAGAAAAAAAAAAAAGACGATGGGAAAGGGGAGTGAAATGAAAGAAATACGTGTCAATGTTTGCCAGCCTCGATCAAACTCATTGCTGCCATCCATTTGCCTCAGCAGAACCGCCCTACCAGCCCCAGTGACCTCCACGGGGGGGGGGCACATCTGAAGAAAAGGACGACACTGAAACCACCCCTCTTCTTCCACCCCCCTCTCTGCTTTTTTTTTTTTCCTCTACCGCAGGAACACCTGCTCCAAATTTCTCGAGGAAGAAGCGTGCGCTCGCAGCAGGCGCATGCCGGCACAGTTTTCCGCACTGTCGCGGAAGGCGTCTCAGTCGGCCCTGATGGAGTCGTCCATCCCGCCCATCTGCATCCTCTTCCCTTCTTTCTCTCCTTCCTTCTCTTTCTCTGTGCGTGTATGCATGAATGTATGTATATATTCCCATGGAGAAAAGAGAGGGAGACAAGGGGCCAGCTGAGCAACTCAGTAAACACACATTTCGCCCACAAGACAACCTGAGATTACACTCGGGTGCAATTCTGCTCGTCGTTCTCAAGGTCTCAAATATATGTTTGTATATATATATATATATATATACACATATTTTTTTGTTTACCTTTTCTTTTACCGGTCCCTCGCATCGAAAGTAGTATACCTACTTTAGAAGAGACGTCACTACCAGCAGTAGCAGCACCACCATCCTCCTGAAGTGGGAGGGAACAAATCAGGAAGAATGAGAAGGTGCGTTTTTGTTTTTTTTTTCCTTTTTTGTTTCCTCCTTCTTCGGTTTTTCTGTTTATTCTATTCTTCTACTACTGATGCAACTGGTAGGCGCATTCCTTGTGCGCCCACCACATCCCCCTTTGCAAACACATTCATCCATTTCCAACGATTATATGAAGTGCCTCTCCCACCCACCCACCCCTCCTCCTCCTCCTTTTGTCTCCTCTTCCTCTCTTCGGTGCTTCTTTACCAACAACGTGCCTCACGTGGTGAAGCGTCCAGACCTTTGCAAAAGTAGGTTCTGTTTCCTCTTCTCCTCTCTCTCATCGGTTGCCCGCATTCTGCATCCAGCAGTGTGCCCACACACTCGACTCACTCCCCCTCCTCCTCCTCCTCCTCCTTCCCTCTCTCTCGCTCTCTCCATATATACATATATATATATATATGTATATATATATATCACACAGCCAGGGGGACAGAGAGAGTGTGTCGAATGGGCAGAAGGAAAGAAATACGTCCGAAGATTTCGTTTTGATGATTCTCTCTTTTGTTTTCCCACACACTTGCTTGGAGCATGCATACGAAAGCAAAACAATTAGAAGGCGACAACAATAAATTCAAACGGCGTGAGTCCCTCGGCTGGAAACAAACGAAAAAGAAAAAGAGAGAGAAGAACAAAACATAAGAACTGAAAAGGCGAAAGAAACACGAATGCATCTCATTTCAGAGGTGAGAAGAAGTCCGCCAAAAAAGAAAAAAGAGCGGCTGAATACATACGTATTGACTTGAAATGATGGCGTGCGTATCATCCCCTTTTTTTTGTTCCCCATCCAAACATGCGGTGCGGTACAATATGCACACACACACACACAGAGAGAGAGAGAGAAATGAGAGCGTTTATGCTACTGAGGACGCACTGCATCTGTTTAACACCTCAGCAATCTTCAAATGCCTATTCGTGTTCTCCACTCCTCTTGGCTTCCATCTGTTTTTGTTCCCCCACCCCTACTACTAACACCTGTTGCCAAAAGGGGCAACACCACCCCTCTTTGGTCCGGAACCTGCACCAAGTCACATCCACATTCTCTTTCTCGCGAGTAAACACACACACGCACACACAGAAACATGCGTATGTATATATATATATATATATATATATATATGTGGGTGTATGTGTGTGAAAGAGAAAAGAAAATGTTTAGAGGGCTAAAAGGACAAAAAAAAAAAACGGGGGTAGCGATGTCAGTAACGCAATGGAATTCATGCGAAAAGCTTGGCGGTTAGAAGCAGAGGAACGTGGAGGTCAGGGAAGACTGGGCGGATGAGCATCGCATGCAGAGAGAGAGAGACGGCGAGGGAATGGGAGTGTGGTGTGGTGTGGTTGGGCGGAAACTCCGGGCTGATGAATCCCCGCTGCAGACTCTACAGACAGCGGGGAATTTTAGATATAAACAACAAAACACAAACACACACACACACACACACAAAAAAAAAAAAAAAACACCATATAATACACTCCGTGCTTCCTTCACACCCCTCCAAAACGAATACCCGGGCGGGAGGAGGGGGACACAAAAGAAGTGGGGTGAACAGAGAGAAAACTCTCTCGCAGAAACAAACACACATACACACAAACACCAGAAGGAAGACGTCAAGAGCAAATAGACGTCAGCTTCAGGACTCTCATGATGACTCCCTCCACACACACACACACACACACCTCCTCTTCGCCATTCTGTTTTTCCCCCTCACCTAGTACACTATGATTTAACAGAAGCTTTGTGTTTCAGTGAAAGGCCTCTTCCGCCCCCGTAGGATTTTTCTTCACCTCATCCATATCAGTATTCTCAGGCGGTACGCGTTCCAGCTGAACGGCCTCGCCATAGAGCACGCGGCGACCGGCAACAAGTTCCTTGCCAATCTCTGATTTGAGCCAGCCAACAATGAACGTCGGGGTCCAGCCACGGGGGTTCATGCAACTCACGTACGTAGCCATTGTGTTATTGCCAACGGGAATCAGTTCCCACGCCCAAAGGCAGGAGCCTTGGACGTGTGTACTTGACCTTTTCTCGCAAGGTGCATAATCAATGCTGCATCCGTACACGTAGTACACATCGTCCTTCTCCACATACTTCTTCTCGGCTAGGAAAACGAACTCACGACCGGAAATGGGCGGCGGAGCCCAATACTCGTGGTACTGAATGTTAGACGTTGCAGTCGGCCGTGCAAGAATCTCGAATTTGGAAAGGTTTGCAGAATATTTCCTGCGGCTCTCAGAGTCATCGCCGTGCATTGTGTCCAGAACCTGCTGCGGTGTGACGCCAATGAAAGAGAGCGTTGCCTTGGCGAAGTTGAACGGTCCAATATGGGGGCGAGTGAAGAGGTGCAGGTCACCACCCGTGTCAGGGTCCTGGTAATCCACAACCTGCCAATCGTGCTGTGCGTCATTCTCCAGGAGGTCCTTCGCTGCAGCGAAGATACAGTCTAACATCTCCTGGACGCGCTGAGTATCATCGGGGCTCTCCAGGCGTAGTAGCGGCATCGCACACGGGTACGGCGGTTGATCTTTGCCAGCGGCAATACCCGTCATGGCAGCAGTATTGTACGCTACTTTTCCAACACGGGAAACCATGTCCCACATCTTTTAGACGAGATTCGTTGAGATTGTGTTGACTCCTTCACCACCCCCGCGTCACACACACACACACACACACATATACACATAAATATATATGTATACATCGGAATGAAAACAGCGTGGGGAAAAAGGCAGGGGCAAAGTCGAGAAAGCGGCCAAACAACTTAAACAAATACACTCAAGAAAGGAGAGTTAGCGGCGAACCCCCCCCCCCCCCCCCGCACACCAATCCATTCAGTTTCCTCCTTTGCAACAGGGTGAGCGAAGGAACACAAAGGGAAAGAAAACAACAACAACAACACACACACACAAAAACAAAAACAAAAACAAAGAGTCTCTTCGTCATCGTCATCCCGCGTCCATTACGGCAGATTGATATCGCACGCGAGTCGCAACACATGACGTAACGACCGCATCCAGCGTCCCATGAGGTCGCCCACCATCTCGTTGCGTAACACAACGGCAACAATCTTGCCGCGAAACTCCGCCACAGCATCCTCGCTCACGCGATCCACATAAACCCCATTCTTACCCATCCCGTTGCTCCCCTCGCATTGGATACGGTTCAGACGGCAATTGTACCGCTGAAAGTCAAGATATGAGAGGAACAGACCGTTGGCTGGCGCCATCGGCGTGCCACAGCGCACTGTCTTGTTCAGCATATGCTCACGCAGGTACTCTGCTGGAAATCCAGCGGCGCAGATGGAGATGACTGCCCCAATCATCTTTCGTATCTGGTTGAGCATGAAACTCTGTCCATGCAATTCGATGCGAACCACCTCAAGTCCACCGGAAGAACCACCACCACCATCACCACTAGAATCAAAGCGACACTCCCCTTCCTCCCCCTCTTGTCCTCCTACACCGTTTCCGTACACTTGCAACATGTGCTCTCGCATCTGTAGCCGTTGCTGCTCAACGTCGCCCTCGTGTGTGCGCGGGAGTAGTGTGTTTCTCTCGCCCTCTGGAGAATAACACCGTGATGGGGTCCACCCATCTAATGTCGATAGCACGGCGGCGCTACCAGGGTCAACAAGAAACGGCTCACCCACCGTTACGGAAGTTATGTATCGCACCGAAGACGGGTCGCTCGCCCGCCCACCAGGCGTGAAGTTATGGTACGAATGTGTGCCTTCATACAGGTGAAAAATGCTCCGAACGTGCTCGAGCCGAGCAGAGGACAAGCGGTAGCTCGCCAGTCTCTGCATCGCATCCTCGGGGATGGTGCGAAACACCATTAACTTCTCAAAGAGACTGTCATGGAACTTGTAAACAGTCTCATTTTTGCCAATACCTGGCCGCTCGTCTTCTTGCCCTCGCTGCCGAAGCCCCTCACATACTGAACCGTCCTTCAATCCCAGGCTGCTGCCATGGGAATTCACTCCCTTCTCTCCCAGCCTCCCCTCCAGCTCATTATCTTCTTCACGCGGACGCTTTTCCGGGTGAACTGGCACAGCGCACGATGAAATCTTCGTGTTTTCGGCGCCTCGACCAGAACTGGAAGTGATAAAGCCAACTTCCTCCAGTGTGGGTTGCGACGGGGCGAGCTCCGGTGGAAAGTACACCTTGCTGTACTCCTCCTGGCCCATGAATGCAAACGTCGGCAAGTAATATTCGTAGGTGCGCGCCCCACACATCATGTAGGCATTGAAGCTACGTGTGACCGGAACAACCTCATAAACGACAATATCATGAGGCAGAACAGCCATTAGTTGCCGTCTCGCCTCCTCCGTGTCGTACTCTGTCGTAGAATCTTTTTTGTTTGGAAGCATAACATTGACTGAAATCACATTGCGCAATGCGTGAACGCCCTTATCCGTACGACTGGCACGCTCCCAGTTGAGCTTCTGCTGCACCTTCTCCTGCTCATAGTTCTCTTGGGAGATCATGTTGGTACAGTGCAGAGCCCGCAACAGCTCCTCCTCAATGGTGGGATAATCAGGCATGTGGTTCCACTGAAGACCGTAGTAGCGCTCGCCAATGTACCCAAAGATGATGGCAACCTTCCGTTTTGGCCGTTTTCCCGAATGGTTTTCCACGACGGATTTCTCCCCTCCTTCCACCTTGTCATTATTGCTGTGCCCACCTGTGGTGATGGTAGGATTATTACTACCACCGTTATTATCGTTATTCTTATGATTAGTGGTAACGATGCTGGAAGCAATGAAACCACCAGGAGGAGCAGAAATGCTGCTATCAGCACGTGCATCACCGCCGTTGCCTTCAATGTTCATGTGTGTGTGTGTATGGGGGGAGGACTGCAGCATTGCAAAGGAGAGAGAGAGAGCGGGGTGGGCAAAAAAAAAAAAAAAGGAGGGGAGGGGGTGAGTGGAATGACGTTCTCAAGACGCATGTGTACACAACAAGGGCAAGCCAAGCAAGAAAGAGGAGAAGGCAAGAAAAGAGGCTGAACCAGACAGACACATAAATGTACACATATACACACACATATATATATATATATATATATATATAGACGAAAACAAAAACGCAATAAACGATGAGTTGCGTATACATTAGTGAACATCTGCCACCCACCGCCCTTGTACATCGCCGCAGACACGTGATGCGAAAGAGCATACATCCTCCACTCAGTGAGGTACAACGCACACATACATCGTACCGAGAGAGAGGAAGAGAAGGAAATAAAGAAAGAAAGAAAAAAAGAACAAGACAAACACAACAGTCACATCCCCCCAGTGGTGCAACAGGAGCGCAAGCTCCCATTATGGCTCAACCATCGCTTCATGTACCTGCAGCGGCGACGCGCCTCCACATGATACGCCAGTACCAGCAGCATATGAGCGCTACTCGCCATGTCTCCCACCCCTTCATACACTCCCTGCTGCTCCGCCGGGGTGAGGTATTCCCAGAGAGCAGCAAGAGCCAGCAGTAAGTGGTGCACTGGCTCTGCAAGTTGGCTAGGGAAGAACTGTCGTAGCTTTTCGAGCGTCAGCGTCGACGAACGGAGCGTCTCCGCGCCAAGCTCCAACGCGAGTGTTTCGTCAGAACAGACAGTGTAAGGCGCAACAAGTGTCTTGATCTCCAGAAGCATTTTTTTGAACAACTGCGCGACACCAGGAAAGACGCCAGTTGTCATCATTTCTCGTCGGAATTCCGAAACATGCTTTATTTTAGAAAGGTCGATCTCATAGTTCACAAGAACGGATCTAAGGACTAGGAACGTCCTATTCATGCGATCAATGCCAGGAGGAGCAAGCAGCACATGACGCATGAACGTTGCATAGCCTAGATTGTCTAGCTGCGCGAGCGCCAGACAGCGCCCAGCGTACTGCTGGCGCAGCAGCGTCTGTTGAGCCTCTACAGCGGCCGTCGAGTTCTCAAGGCGCCGCAAAGACAGCAGAAGCATCCGGTTGGCACTGCTACGCCTCTCCCTCATCACCTGCTGGAGGTGCTGCTGAGAATGGAGTGAGGCAACTTCTGCCAACGTTAAACTTTGTCGTCGCTCTACCGCCTGTCGCGCCAGGAATACGGCACGCCGCATCTCCTGCATGCGACCTATCTCACCCCGCAACTCAGCCTCAACAGCCGGCTGCTGCCCAGCCTCATCACTAGGGGCAAGCACTATCCGTTCCATCCTGTTGAGTAACTCGAGCCACTCCTCTCCCGCAGTGAGAAGCGCGTCAAATAGCTCCCGCATGGTGGCAAAGGCATCCCGCTCCACGACAGCCACACGAGCAGCACACGTCAGCTGGTGCAAGTCCCGCTGCAACAGGTGCTGGCGAACGGCTGCACGCTCATTTTCACACCTCAGTGACGCCACATCATCCTGCAGCGCATCCCGCCGTCGGATCATCTCATGGAGGCAACTTTTCCAGCCGCCCTTTATGCTCTCCCCACCGCTATCGTTCGCTAGGGTCGAAGTTGACCTATGCTGTGGCAAGTGCGACTGCCGTGACCTGCCGTCCGGCACCCTAAAAAAGTCACCGCTCATGCCCCTCCGGCTGTTCCCTGGTTGTTCCCCCGCGCTCAATCCTGAGCCGCCCGGCACAGCCGAAAACAAACGTGGAGGTGAAGGCAATGACAAGGAAAGGGACCCCCTCGTCGCGGGCTCCATCTCGTCGCCATCATGGGGCGTTGATTCTCGAGAGAGTATGAGCCGCCGAACGAATCGTGCATTCTCGCAGTCTGCCTCCTCCTGCGTGTGCGCTAGACATAGCTGCTGCCGCACCTCCGGCGCGGAGAGGTGTCCCAAGGTACGGCTTCCACTATCACCGCCTGGCAGTGACTCTATCCCAATATGCCTTATGTCGAGTGCAAGGGCCTTGCATAACGTTGTCAATCCAGCCAACAGCTGCTCCCGTCGTTCTGCAGCGTCCTGCATGCCCTCCAGAACTTCACGGAAATGCAACCTATTCGCCTCGAGGGAAACTCCTTCCTCCACTGACATAGTTGCCTCGCAAAGGGGGGGGGGAGGGTGGAGGGGAGAGCAGTGATGCCTCGCCGCTACGATCTCGCCGTCGCCAACGATCCTTCTCCTCCCCTCGATTTTTTGGATGCTGACCTCAATCGTCATCGCCAACACCAAAGTGGCAGTAGCAACAGAAAGAGCAACAATAATAAAAATGAGCGGTGACAGTGTAGTGCAGACAAATAATGCAGACAAACCGACACAATTATTAAACTCAGCGGAAACAAAAGAAAATTAAACAAATATCTCATTTGATCTTTTTTTTTTTTTTAAATCACTGATGTAAATGCATCATGAAGCTGCGGATGCACAAAAGGAGAAGAAGGTGCATCAAGAAGAGACTCGTTGTGAGAGGTCGCCAATGCTGTCTCTCTTGAACCCTCCTCATGCATTAGGTGCTCCAACACTTAAGCGTGTATTTATTGCTACTGTTCATTTCAGTTGGCGTGTCCTCTGCCTTTTAAAATGAAAAGGAACAACCACGAAGACACTGCACAGAAAGACGAACTACGGGGATTGGGGTGCCGGGGAGCGTTCAAATGTATACCACACACACGCACACACATGCATGCATTATTCATGCGTGTGCATCATGTCGTTATGCCTGCCCCCTGCCCTTCCCTTTCGCCTTCACTGACTGCCCTTTTGGGTGACGCCTCTTCGCCATCGCATTGTTCTTCTTCTTCTTCTTCTTTAGAGGAGAAGCGTCACCGTTATTCTCCGAGCACTTCCCATGGCCTCCTCGGTCGCTCAGGCATGCACCACGCCGCACTGTCTTCTTGTTATTTTTATTGTCCCTCCTCGTCTTGTGATTGTCCGTGGGAGCATTAAATTGCATTTGACCATCCTCGCCCACAGTAAACAAACCGGCATCCAAATCATCATCATCATCATTATCATTCTCGTTCTCCCCATCGCCGTCACTATGGCTGCTGTCACTCCGGTGTACAGAAACCCCGTCCTTCTCTAGAGCGTCGTTTGGAGCCGCCGGGGAGTCTACATCTTCCGAAAGACCATAGAGGACCGCAGGGATGTGCTCAACATGTGAGCATGCTTCAAATGCCTGCAGCGTGGTGTCATCAAGAGGGACAATGTACGCGGCATTCAGCGCACGTCGCTGCACCACCCAGCGGCCCAGTCGTGGTTCCTTGCTGGATCCTACAAGCAGCATGCCAGTACCAGGGGGAAAGTAAAGTGAAGTAACAATGGCGTCCACCGGTATTGAGGCAAAATTCTCCAGCACCGTTGTTGTTGTTGTTGTTGCCGTCGCTGTTACTACAGTCACATCATTAGACTTGGACCCCGATTTACCGGAAAATTCTGGTGTGATGAGGCGCCAGAGGCGCACAACACCATCGTAACTCGCGCTGGCTGCAACGTCCGAGTACGGCATTGAGGCCACCGCTGTGATGGGGTTTGGGTTCCGTCGTGTATTCTCCCGCTCACTGACCTTCGTCTCCAGCCGCTCCGCAAGAGCAATCACCTCCTTCTCCAAACCCGTGCCGTCGCCAGCGAAAGAATAGCCGTGGGCCGCCTCCTGCACCACAAGCGGCTTCCGCCTGTTCACATCGAAAACAAGAAGCGCCCCGTTGGTCGCCCCGCAGAGAACAATATTGTCGCTCATCATGGCAACACACTCCAACACGACCTTCACACCAAAATGAACGTTGGTGGCAAACTCCTGTTGCGTCGCCGCGTCAACCTTCCAGAATCGCATAGTGCCATCCTCCCCAACACTGGCGCAACGCTCGCGCATGAGACAGTGAATGCCGAGGACCCGCCCTTGGTGACCAAAGAGTTTGTCCTGACAAATCATCTGCGGCACCGACCACACCCGAAGTGTTTCGTCCACGCTGCAGCTATACAGCGTGTCGTGGCGAAATGTCAGCCCCGTGACTGCGGAACGGTGCATTGTAAGAAACCCCATATGTTTTCCTGTGCTCGTCACCCAAATGCTCACGGTGCCGTCTGCAGCGCCCGCCGCAATGTACGATGTGACACTTGTGTCAACAGTGCTACGCTCGAATAGGGCACGCTGCGATGGACGCACGTTACGTGTGTCAGACACTGCAAGCGCAAGCACTGCCGCGGGCAAAGATGGGTTTAGAAGTCTCTTATGTGAGGAAGAGGGTGTGGACAACGGTGGTGAAAGCCCGCTGCGCAGCTCGGCCACATACACCGCCCCGGACTTGTCGCCCAGCACTACCACATCCAAGCCAAGCCCACACACCGCTGTCACTGCGTTGCTGTTGTGGCCCACGCGCACCATCTTGACACCGACAGCAGTGGCGCTCTTACCCTCCTGTCCCTCCTGCCGCAGAAGAAACGATGCAATCTGTGGAGCCAACACACGCACCTTGGTACCCGCCGCGATCGCAGCCTCATCCCGAAGCCGCCTTTGCTGCTCATCAAACACGTCCGCATCAAGATCATCTTCAAACTCCAGCTCCTTCAAACGCGTGTTGACGTGATCTCCAATGGCACGAAGCATTTTAGTAGGATCCTCCATGGAAAGAACCATCGGATCCACCGGCAGTTCATCCCGTGGGACCGTGCTGTGGTGTCTTCGAACCCTTCCAGTCATCTCCTTTCCCTCGTCATTCTCTGCTGAATGGTCACGAAGGCGCTTAAACCGCTGCAACTCCTTCTTTCGCTCCGCCGCAGCGGCGGCGGAAATCGCCTGCTTCTTTTCTGCCCTTTTTTTGGCTAGCATCAAGAAGGATGCCTCTGTTTGTGTACACCGGGAACAAAAAAAAAGAAATTAATGAAGGAGGGAAAGGGGGAGGGGAATATGCACACGTACATATATGCATTCTAGAATAGAAAGCAGGACGATGCAAAGCGGGGAGGGGGGGCACAGAGAGCGATAAATCGAGAGAAAGAGGGATGGGATGGAGGTATCATTGCATGTGAGATCCACCCCCCTTTCCCTCATGTGCCCCACCGTCAACAGCCGCGAACTTGCTCGAAGGAAAACTCATCCTCGAGCTCCGCTATTCGCACCAACACACGCATCGCACACCCGAGCATTCGAGGCTTCGGTATGTGTGGAAGAAAAAGAAGCATCAGCTCCTGCACGCGACCACATGCGGCGGCAGCTTCGCTCATCTCCACAGAGGCGCTACTGCTACCACGCCGGCCTTCGGCTTGAGTGCCATGTGATGGTGCAGTACAAAACTGCTCTACGAGCGATGCAACAAGGGTAGATGTGGGGCGCATAACCACAGCGTTTATTTCCTTCATGTTCACCAGGAGGAGTGGCTCAGGTGACTGCGAAAGCTCTGCGAGCTCATCTCGTAGCTTTACCACTAGTCGTAGTTGTCGTTTTCGCTCTCGCGCGCTCAGCCGCATCGCAGGAGACGGCTCGCTGTAGACGATGTTCGCCACTCCCTTGTCTCCAAGTTTCTTCCCTCTTAGCACCACAGCGAACCACTGCAGTCCATCTGGGTGCATAAATACAGGTGGCGAAAAGGAAGAGGCTAAGGTTGCGGCAAAAGCGGACGGATTCAAGTCATGGTCTTCAGGTTCTTCTTGTTGCTGCTCTGCCAGTAAAAAGAGCCTGGCAAGCTCTTCTTGCTGTTGTCGTTGTTGCCGATTATGATGATGATGATGTCCCCCTGCATCGGCCAAAACAACGGAAAGAGGAATGTTTTCACGCTGTGAGAGCATCTCCTCCAGCGGCCCAATCACAAACGTCAATTGACGTGCTATTCGATACGACCGCTCCGCAAGAGCTCCGAAGGCTCCCTGAGTTGTAGCGATGTGCACCAACAGCAGCCCATCCGACTTGGTATACTCCGGCGGCGTGGCAGCAACAAAGGCACCACCCTCCATCCCGCTGATGCAGGCTGGGGAGCCACTGCGCACCAACGGCGGTTGTGGCGGCAGCAGCAGTTCATTCCCCTCCTCCCCGAGGCGATCCGTCAATTCTGTGGGCGCTGGTGCAGATGACAGTGATACAATGCGGCCACGCCGACAATTACGCGCCATCACACTGACGTTGACGCAATAGCACCAGAGGTAACCGGTGTTGTTGTACATTGGTAAACAGACCGGAGCCCATACCTCCCCGTCTTGTGTGTGAGCAAGACAGCGCGTAAAATTCAGCAGCAGAAGCGCGTCGTCAATGTGAAGCGATGCATCACTGTCGGCCGGTCCAACAGCACACACCACGCGTCCACGAAAGAAAAAAAAACTGAAGAGACGATTTTCTTCTTCGCAGACGCCATCTTCGCACCCCACACCTTCGTCCTCTTCCTCTTCTACCAGAGTGGCACTGGCCGCATTTGGAACCCTAGAAGCAGGCTCGCCGCGAGCAAACGCAGCGACGCGGCGCAATTTAAGAAGGCCCTGCAACCAACGCCGTTGCGCCACTGACAGCGGTGCGGCGGTGAGGCAGCGAAAGAGATAGCATTCCTCATGACTGTTGCGCTTGATGAGCTGCTGTACGATGCGTGCATCGGCGGGGGAAATTAGACGGCGCAGATCATACGAAGGACAGTGTGTGAGAATGTTCCCCACATTCGGCAAAAAACTGAGTAACTGCAAATGCAGCTGATGGATCTGCCGCATGCAGCTCCGAGCGGACTCCCCCGTGCGAGTCACGAGAACATAGTACAATTCATCTTTCATGTCGAAGTACAGACAGAGCTTGCCTGCTGTGACACAGCGCAGGATTCCCTTGAGGTTCTCTGAGGCTGAACCGCCACCATCAGACTTCTGCGCAATCGAAATGAGCACCTGAAAGACTCCAAAGAGGTCGCTCAACGCATTCGCATCCCCGTAACGAGTGAAGATAGGTCTGCCGGAACTTGTCAGGATGAATACATGCTTCCTGTGGCTGCGAAGGATGTCATCTGTTGTCAGCGGTGGTGGCTGCTGCTGCTGCTGCTGTTCTTCTTCTTCTTCTTCCCGATGGCCACGGGGAGATCGTGATGACAGAGGCGACAATGCACAACCAGGGAATGTGCCGCTGGTGAGCCCCATTGAAGCGGCACGCGGTGGAGCCTCATGCAATATGACTTCTTCAACTCCCGCCGAGCCATCCACCACCACTCTGCTGAATGGAAAGGAGAGTCGATGCAGCTCCGTGTCGCTCGCGGCAGCATGCACGTTGTCAAGGTCATGATCGTACTCACTGCATCTACCTGCATCATCAGGAGCGGGGGTCGAGATAGTTGTGGCAATGGCGGCGGTGGCGACAACAACTGACTGGTCTTCGACGTGTGGCAGCGAGCCGACTGCACTCTTGCATTTCTCGGGGCTCTTTTCACTGGATGTGCAGCCTGCCTGTCCTAAAGGGTATCCTTGCATTTTTTTTTTTTATGTTCGTCACCCACACACGCACAGAGACTCTTTTCTATCTTTCTTACTCACTCGCTCGATATATATATATATATATACGCGTGTTTCTGTCCTTGTGCAAGCGTCAGCACATATGTCCCAATAAGGGGAGGAGCACACACACACACATATATATATATATATACACCCGCAAAAACAGAATCAGTTGCACGGAGAGAAAGGGGAAGAAGAAGAAGGATGAAGAAGAACGGTCATGTCGTTCGCAGCCATGGATGGTGTCCATAAGATGCAAGCAGAATCGGGGTGGTGGGGAAAAGGGGGTGTAGATGTGTGGGTGATACACATGTTACGCATGTGCGTACATGCGTGCGTCCATCTATCCGTGCCAATGAATTTTAGGAGCAAGACATGCAGCAATCACCAAAGGCCAGCATGAACGCACATGCCATCCTCCTCGCTAAATATTGGAACGGAAAACCATGTCGGTGGGTGCCATGCAGCCCGTGTGAAGAGAAAGTAAAACATCACCTCGTACAAAAACAGCTGGTAATAGGCCGCGTTCAGGAAACCACGAACATCCACCCACGCCAGGTTGTCCCACATGTGATGGTTTGTCAACCCCAATGGGGCAACGTCAAACGTATTTTTATTATTCTCGTTGCTGCTGCTGCTGCTGCCACTGCTGCCGTACAACATTTCTGGCCACATGGCACGCCAAGTTGTCATGATGATGTGAAACGAGGAATAGCCATTGTAGCGAGCAAAACGCGTATTAGCCCCAACATTATTTGTCTCCCCCTTTTCCGTCTTTTCAGCAGAGCGCAGCATCAACTTCAGTTGTTGCCGCACATTGTGGCTGACTACCGGAACCTGCGCAAAGACAGCGCCATAACTCTTCACTGTGGGGAGCGCCGCGCAGTCACCCAGGGCAAAAATATTCGCGTGCACACGGTGTTGCAGTGTCTGGGGGTGAACGTCGACGAAACCCTCCGCTGAAGGCTCGTCACTCAGCCCACTCGCGCGAATGAATGCCGGCGCAACAAGGGGAAGGTCGAGCACGAGCAGCTTGTAGGGCACCACCCACTGCTTCCTAGTAGCGTAGTTGTAGAGCGTTGCCTCGCACCGCTGCGGATCGACATGGGTTAGGTGCGAGCACGTGACGATGTTCACGCCGCGATCCCGCCAGAAGGACGTTATGCGTTCGTTGACTGCTGCAGGAAATGCATCGCTCGGCTGCCGGTCTGCCGTAACAGCGATGTACGGGCACAGCTTCAGCTTGTTGAAGTAGTAGAGGTAGCGCCAGATGGTGTTCACAGAGCTAACAAACACGCCGTCGTGCTGACGCGAGGAGTAACGCATCGGTTCACCATCCACAAAAGAAGCGGGTGGGACCTTCACGTGCAGAACAGTACCCCTGAATAGGTGCGCGAGGCAGTCGCGTGTGACGCCCGGGTTTACCGCAATGTGGTAACGGTCTACCTGCGATGGCGAGAGAAAACGTTGCAAGGGCCCAAGTGCTTGCTCCGCACCACACGCAATGACGAGCGCGTCGTACGGGAATCGACGCTCCAGCTTTTCATCGTAGGTGTTGTTCGTCCTCCTCTTCCACATGAGTAGTGGTGACAACCACGACGACAATGGCGCCGCTTCCATCGCCGCTTTTGGTTTTGCTTCAGAGACGGTGGGAAGACTGCTCCCCTCGCGCATCACCACCACCACCTCGCCACGCAGCGTGTCGACGCGCACTACCTCGCCCCGCACAAGAGATGCTTCACGCGTCACGTTCCATGTCACGGGTGACCGCAGAAAATCGACACCGCCAGTGGTATTCAGATCATAGCTACGGTGACCCACATGTGCAAGTGGCACCATAGCCTGAAAAATGTGCTTCTTTTCCCGCTCAATCACCGTGACGTGCAGGTCGGGAGAGGCGCTCGTAAGGCTCGCGGCAAGCGCGCATCCCGCGGCACCCGCGCCGATGATGACCACCCGCTGTCCCCCACGTTGCTGTTGCAGCACACCCTCGGGACGACGCTGTCGCTCACGCACCCTCTCCAGTGTGAAGTACGAAGCGACCATCGTCGTGATGCATGCAATAGCGGCAGACGCCACGATGAAGCGCCGCGATTTCTGCAATGCAAACGGATTCTCTTTTCGTTTGGACGACCGTTTGGGGAGGTACATCTGTCGCCTATTGCTACTACAAACACCACTACCTCCAGTAGCACATGGAAAAACGGCGTGAAGCCAGAAAACAAGAAAGCACGCCATCTAACCCCTCCACCAGTACCACCACCAGCAGCAGCAGCAGCTCATCAGACATGCACACACGCAAAGAAAAAGCGAACGAGGAACAGCCCTGTCGCTTTCGCTGCGACCATACTCGTCGGAGAGGGCCATAGAAGCATTGCATCCGGCCAAATATCGTACATGTTGTTGCGTGCTGTGGCCGATTCCTTTAAGGAGGCCACTCGCCCACCAAACCCCTACATCGCTGCACCTGGCCTGCTCTCTCCTCCGCCATTTTGTCCTCCGTGTCCAACGCGGCATGGAGGTCGGCAAAGGCGAAGTACTCCAATAATACGCTCACAGGATCCTGTGGGCGCTCCATAAGAAGTTTTCTCATGGCACGCCGCAGGATGACATCAATCTCCGGGTGAGCGCGTAAATACTTCGCGTGCGCGATCTTTTCCTCCGTAAGGTTGCGCCGAAGATTTTGCAACTCCTCCGGTGTGAGGATGACAGTGGCCGCCTCGCTGAGTGTCGGGAAGTCCGAGGAACCAGCACCATTTTTGCCGGTGGTGGTGTTGTTGTGATCTTCGCTGCTGCTGCTGCCGTCCATATCAAAAGCGCGAGGTATCCCGTCCCTCCTTTCTTTCCTTCCAAGGTTTCCTCACCCACACACACACCCGCTTCTGTCTCGATTCCCTTTCCTTGGCACGCTCTAACCGGCAAAAGCAGAAGAAGAAGAAGAAGAGCAAAAACAACAACAAAGGGAAGCAGAGAATCGCTTGAAGAATGCACCACCATACAAATTGTGCCACTCCACTCCACTCGCACTGCATAGAGCCCTTTTTTCATCACCCCCCCCCCCCCTTTTTTTTTTTGTGTGTGTGTGTGTGGATTTAAGTGAGTGAGTGAGTGGGAGGCGGGTGAAGCGAAAAAGTGTCGTGTGGGAGGAATCAGAAGAACGCATCAGAAATAACACTGAAAGATACACGCACATAGGGAAGGAAAATATAAAGACACGCACGTACAACACTAAAAAGTTCCTGATCCATCTCCACCAATTCACTGGGGGGGGGGGGGGCACCACACCCCCCCACACCCACACACACACCCACCCATGCAAGCATGCATGTAATCCACAATCCATATAGCGACTTCAGTCATGCACCTCGAGTAGCAGGTGAGACAAAGAAGACAAACAAAAAAAAAACACAGAACAGGTAACATAATATATATAATATAATATAATATAATATAATATAATATAATATAATATAATATAATATATATATAATATAATATATATATATATGTCTGTGTGTGTAAATATATATAATTTTTAGAGAGTGCGCTTGATACTACGAAACTGAGGGGACCCTTCCATAACCCCTCATCCCACCCCCCTCTGCAGGAAGACATCAGAAATGATGTCTTCGCCTTTCAGAAGAGCCACCCTCCAGCCTTGCACACACCTCTTTTGGTGGCACTATTGTTTTTATTTGCCTCCATTAACTCTACCACGCGCCTGCAGGTTGCCTCACCAGAGCGCTGTGGGCTTGTGGCTCTGGTGTGTCATCCCACGTCCAGTGCGGCGCCCAGCGGCACAATTCGCTTCCGCTTTCCAGCGATTCTCCGTTATCTCGCGCAGCGTGCGTCTCGGTTCCTTATTCGGCTCTGGCTCACCAAATATAAAGCCAGGCATGCGCTCCCTTGCGCTTTGGTGACAACGGGCCCTGGCACGGCGCATCATCTCCTCGTCGAGACAATCGCTCGACCTCAACTGCGCCGTGTTTGGGCGAGACGCCACACGTGGCACAACCCGTACA
Organism: Trypanosoma scelopori; assembly: GCA_030849745.1. Taxonomy (NCBI): domain Eukaryota; phylum Euglenozoa; class Kinetoplastea; order Trypanosomatida; family Trypanosomatidae; genus Trypanosoma; species Trypanosoma scelopori. The sequence continues at coordinate 57,796 of JASANX010001047.1, forward strand.
CCAACAGTCGGAGGATCAGGGTATTCGTTGTTCCACAACGCCACATTGTCACGCAGGTGCTGTTGCATGCCGTCACGCCGCCGCACCGGATGCTGCTCCACCGGTTTTGACTCCATGTTGCGATAATGTGTGCCACGGTGCTCCTGCTGATTGTCAGGCCGCGGCGTCGATTCTTCCAGCGCGAAGGGCACGTGGTCCTGAATAACATTGCCTGGGGCCCCAAGGTCCAATGACCGCTGGTGCTCCTGCAACTTGGAGCAACGTGCGTTACTCCCCGCAGCATAGCGCTCTGCCGCGATGCGCCGCGAGAGACGCTCCTCCTCTAGCACGATCGCTGATTGGCCAGCGTATTTCAGAGCCTTGAGCGCCTCCTCCTTGTAGCGCGGGTCTTCAGCCATCCTCCGCAGACGCGCCTCAGATAACTGCACTGATGTGCTGGTTGTCTGACTGCGCGTGTTGATACGCGACCTCTCTTGGCTCACAGGGTTGTCCTCGCTCGAGAAGATGTTGAAACTTGTCTCACCACGGCCCTGTGGTGTATCGCGGACGTGCATCTTGCCGAAACGCCCCTGTTCACGCTTGCTCTCATCCGTGAGGCTCACATGATGCGGGTCAAAATGCCGCTTGCCACGCGTCTCCAACTCCTTCCCGCGCTCAAACTGCCGCGGATGCACGTGCGGCCGCGGCGCCCGACACTCCACCACATCACTCGCTGTCGTGATGCCAAACTCGGCTTGCACCAACTTGTCGGACCTTACCGCCCTTGGCACATTCTTGATACCGTCGCATCCATTGCCGTTGTGGTTTGCATCGTTCCACATGACTACCGATACTTAATTATATCCCTCGATTTTTGTTCGTGTTTGTGTGTAAATAATGATGATTGGTGACGACGTGATAAACTCCCCCTCCTCCCTCCCTTTTGCCCGACGTGACGCTAAAGGTGCGAGGACAATACGCGCACTTTGTGCTTTCTCACTCCTTCCATTTTTTTTTTTTTAATGATATACACATATATATATATATATATATTTAACAAAAGAAAAAAGAATAGGGAGAAAAAAAAAGGGGGCGTTGGGGGGTGGAGAAAACAGGAGTCACGAAGAATGGGGAAGAGGAAGTGGGGATGGAAGCGCACACAACATTGCACGTTGTTGCATTGGCATGAGGCGTGCCACGCGCGTCAAACCACTCGCCCGCCGCACACGATGAGTAAAGCCGGCAAAACGCAGCAGCAGCACCACCACCACCACCGAAAACAAAAGAAAAAAATAATAATAATAATGATAGTGATAATAATAAACACACACAACAGCAACAACAACAGCAACAACAACAACGCAACATGAAAGAAAAAAAAAAGAAGAATATGCAGGCCAACAAGAACAACAATAACAATAACGAAAAAGACAGCGACAACCACTACAACCGCAGATACTACACCACGTCTCAGCACGAGTTAAACTGCAGAAGGCTCTGAAGCCGCTGTCGCAGTGGTTCCCTGTCGCCTTCAATCTCTGCAAGTCGTTCCTCCAGTGCATGATTTACCTTCTGCAGTGCCTCGTTCTCTTGAGCCCCTGCATCAAGCGCCTTCTGCTGCAGCAGCCAAGCCTCGTGCAGTTCTATCATCCGTTGCTCCAGCACCTGCGCGCGGCTACGGTGTTCTTCCAACTCTCTGCTGAGGTTCTCGGAATGCTCCTCAAGAGCCTCGGTTCGCTGCCGCTCAGACGACCGTGAGCGCTGCAGCGCCTGTTGAGCCGCACGTGCATCACAGAGCTCCTGCTGCAGCGCCACAACAACTCCCTCCGCCTGCCTCACCCGCGCTGCCTCCTCGTTAAGTTTCTGCTGAAACACGGCGTTAGATGACACCAGCTGCTCGCGGATTCCTTGGAACGACTGACCAGCCCTCTCCTGAGAAGCGCGCGCCTCCTGTAGCTCCCGCTCGAGATGGTGAATCTTTTTTCGCATATCCACCTGGACGGCTTCCGCCTCGCGGCATAGCCGTTGCCCTTCCTCGCGCGCGCCATGCAGCTGCGTCTGTGCTCTAATGAGCTCCCCCTGTAACTCCTCCACCCGCCGCTCCAACTGCTCGCGAAACTCTTCTCCCCTGAGCCGCCATGTGTCACGATCACTCTGCAGCTGGGCAACGGTGTCCCGCCACTGCATTCGCTCCGTTTCCCACTCACGTTGCTTAGCGGCATGTTCTTCCTTAAGATACTCAGCGTGCATCTCAAGCTCCTGGCATTTCGTTGTCGCAGTCTCCAACATTGTCTGCGCCTCATCAGCAGAGCGCTGTGCCGCGAGAAGCCGTGTTTGTGCCGTCTGCAACTGCACCACTGTTTCTTCCTCACGTTCCGCCACACCACGGGTGACGCAACGCACACGCTCCTCACAAGAAGCACTAAGAGACCGATTTGACTGGTGGTATTCCTTTTCCCGCTTCATAAAATAGCTCATTGTACTTCGGCAAATTCGCTGAAACACTGCTGCACATGCCTCTGCATATGCATCAACTATGCCACTCACCACGGTACCCCATGCGGCGGCATCGATATCTAGGCCACCATCAACAACACCGTCTTCCTTCTCGCCGCTATGCGGTCCTTGCGTTGTGTTAAGCTCGCCCATTGGGCTAGAAAGTGTTTCTTGGAGCTCTCGAATAGCCTCCCATGAAGAAGCGTAGGGACTTAGCAGCACGTGGTCTATTGCTTCCGTCAAATCACTGATAAACCTTTGTAGCGCCGAGGAAAACGCTACTGCCTGCTCCGTGTGGAGCCACACAGCGTGTGCATCGGAAATCCTGCAATCACCATCTACCACCGGTGACGTTGGTGGTGAGAGGGTTTGACTGGCGCTATTCGCCTCAGATGGCCGATGTTGATGATGATGCTGCTGCGTCAGTGCAATATGCGACAGAGGGCACACTGGTGAAGACGCCCCTGATGGCAGCTGCGATTTCGACATGGGTGTCAATTTCTCTGTGAACTGCCGCGGCGTTGCATCTCCCACGTCCTCCCGCATTAGACTTGAATAAGGAAGCGATGAAAATCCGGGTTTCGGATATTCTTGCTCTGCAACGACTGTAAGAATGCGAGTGGTCGCCTTTCTTGCAGCCTCCTGCAGCAAGGATATCACCCGCACACGCCACATCTCCGTGTTCTGCGGAAGCAGACGCAGAGAATGCTGCAGAGAGTTTTTGTACCTATTGATTCGTGATATCAATTCCAGTTTCTGCGTTTCTGCAGTGGCCAGCGAGTCGGTGAGTGACTGCGCGTGTTCCCTTTCCTGCATCAGCTCCGTCTCGAGTTCTTCGTAGCGCTCAGTGGCAACAGTTGAGTCTTCAAACTGCTTTAATTTCTTCGAGGCGCGGTGGAGAGCATCCTGCAACTTCGCCGCCTCAATCTCTGCAACCCGCAGCTGCCGGTTAAGCGCGGAAATTGTCTCGTCCTTTGCCTGCTGCTCTGCGAGCAGAGTTACCTCATCGACGCACCCGGCCCGCTCAAGCTTCTCCTGAATCAAACGATCTTTTTCAGCCGTGAGCCGAAGGATCTCCTCCTCGTGGCGCTGCTGATGCAGCAACCCTGCGTCCTGGGAAGCGCACAGCTTGTCTGTCAGTTCCTGCACCACTACATCGATGCGCCCCTTCTCCTGTTGTAGCTCACGGCTAGTCTGCATCATGCGCTCCATTTCCTCCCTATTCTCATCTATTTGCCGCTGAAAGCATGATTTATTCTGCTGCAAAACCTGCTCAAGGCGATCGATCTCTGCTTGTAGTTCGGCAACATTCTTCGAAGCCTTGGCACGCACTCGTTGGTTTTCCGACTCGAGTTTCTCTATCATGTCCTGAAGTCCTCGTTCCCTAGAAAAAGTGGTCGAGGCAGATGCAGCAGCGGCAGTCCCCTCACCATCGCGCCAACGACTGAGCTCCAGACGAAGAGAGCGTATCTCCCGCTCCACTGTGTGCCGCTCCCTTTCCATCTGCTCATACAGAAGCGCCACCTCCGATGCACCCTCACGACGAGCCTGTTCTAACTTGCGTTGCATTGCTTCCTGCTCCATGCGCTTTTCGTCCATAAGAGCAGTAACACGCTGCTCAATCTGCCTTTGCACCTCCAGGTTGCCTAGTTCGCGCAGACGCTCCGTCTCCACATCAAGAGCCTGCATCTCCTCCTTAAGCGCTACAAAAGCCTTCCGCAGCTGCATATTCTCACGCCCCAGATCCTGCGCCTCGTCTAGCGCAAGCTGTAATTCGGATTGCATGCGTGTATTATCCGCTTCACGCTGCCGAAGACGCTCCTCAAGGTGTTGTAACGTGCTCGACAACTCGGGCAGAAGAAGTGCAGTTTCCTCCATTGACTGAAAAAGCCAGCGCTCTAATTTTTCCACCGTTGCCGTCTCCGTTGCGCCATCGTCACCAGCGGTACGATTGACGGAAGTACTACTGGTGGTATTAGTAGTAGTAGCAGCAGTGGTGGTGGTGACAATGGTCCCGCTTGTAGGGACATGCATACGTGTCGTCAATAAGAATGCTGCGGGGGACGGCTGCTGTCTCTTGCTAAAGCTATTCCCCGCCTGTTTTATGAGATCCTGCAGCTGATTGTGCAAGGTGGCTAGCTGCGTGGCGGCGGCAAGCATTTCGATCGAAGGGCGTTTTGGGTCGTTACGCAATGCAAATTCCGCCGTACATTTGAGCTGCAACTGCCGAAGTGCATCCTCCGCCTCACGTTGTGCTGCTTGCGAGCGTGCAACTTCCAACCCTCGCTCCTCCAGACGGCGCTGCAGTTGCATCACCGACGCCTCCGCCATTCGCCGCGCCGCCCCGGCAGCGTCGCTTTCCGCGCCCACGCGTCGTGCCACTTCTACGGAGTTTTGGAGATCCTCTTTAAGGGTACTGTAGAGCCCCCTCTGCTCCTTCAACTCTTGCTCCAGACGTTCCGCATGCTGGCGCAGTTGTGCGGCCTCCACCTCACGCTCCTGCACCTCCTTCTTCTTCTTTTCAAGCACCAGCTCTGCCTCACGACTCGATCGTTCTGCCATCATGAGTGGACGTTTTTTCTTGTCATTCATGTCCCGCTCCCCGGCGCCGGATCCTGCCATTGCGTGACACTTTGAGTGCTGGTGGTGCTCTCTAATCTTCGCGAGAGCCTGATCGCGCTCTTTCGCGAGCTGAGAGCATCGTCTCTGCATCTGATCCAACTGACCAAGCACCTCCTGGCCGACGTCAATGCAGCGTTGCAATTCCGCCTCCTTCGCCTCTATGATGGCTGTGTTTTGGCGGCAGAGCTGCTCATACTGCATGAGTGCCTGGTATGCATCAGGCGAAGTACGTCGGAGCCGCGCCAAGTCTTCCGAAGAGAAACTTGACAGTGGCGTCAGATGCGCGTACTTCTTCGAGACGGAAGAATGATGAAAGCTCTCAGCGTCTGTCGCTATCACATCACTGTTGTTGAGCCCTGTGTCGGTTTTCAGGTGGGTGTCACGTCGCGGATGCATCTTCACTTCCAAACGCCTGTTGTTGCTGTTGCAGCTGCAACAACGACGACGACGACGACGACGGAAGAATGGTGGCAGTGGCCGTTGTATTTGTAGTAACGGCAGCTGACACCCTGCACGCAAGACGAAGGAGGAGCAGAAAGGTGCAAAAACAAGAACGACAAGAAAAAAAAAAACAACATCATCTTTATTGGCGTGCAGTCGGACTTCCGCCGCGGGCAAACCGACAAGTGTGGTTTGTTTCCCCGGTTCCCGTCATAATGTCAGTGTGCCACTGCAACACGAGAAAGTCAAGCATCTGAAACAAGAACAGCATGGCGACACACACACACACACATACCAGCCAGCATATCTCTCTTCTCTCTTTTTTTTTTTTTGCTTTTCATTCTTTCACTCTCCCTCCCTTTCATTTTGCGCAAAGTCATCATGTACACAAACGTAAAACAATTTTTTTTTTATAAAAAAAAAGAAAATTTTTCTTTTTGTTGTGTTGAACGAGAACCAAAACGCGGTGCAAATAAGTTTGATGCACAAACAAACAAATAAACAAATATATATATATATATATATACGCGTGTGTGTGTGTGTAAAGGCATCGTTCCCTTCACTGTCTGTTCGTTTTGTTGCCTTTGGACGGGGAGGGGCGGCGCTGTTTGTTCCTCCAAATTCGCCCACATTCCCTCTTCCTCCTGCAGGGGCCTGACTTTCCATCAGCGTCCCCCCCCCCCCCCCGCACGCGTCGAGACATTCGGTTCTTGTTGTTGTTGCTGCTGCTGCTGCTGTTTTTTTTTCAATGAAATACATAGCTCTCTTCTAATTTCCATTTCTCTGTGCTCCGTTCGTTCGTTCATCCATTCCGTGGCTTTCCGCTTCTTTGTGTGTTTTTCTTCATGCATTTTCCATGTGGCCTTCCTTCCTTCGCCCACCCACACCGCAATCCTGAGGGAGATGCCAAAGAGAGAGGGGGGGGGAGGGGGGCGAAAAAAAAAAAAAAGAGACCATCTCATACGATTGTACGTGCCTTCACCCACTAGTTGCCTGTGAGCACCAACATGTCTACGCCGTTGCCTCCCGGTCCTTTGGTGCCCATCACCTGCCGAATGTCATTATCGAGGGCACTTCGGCCACAAGGCTCCGCGGTTTGAATTGCGTGGAGCTTCGCCTCCAGCACCCGCTTCAAACTGGTGAAACACTCCACCTGCTGCACACTTTGTTCGTAGTTTTCCTGAATATCGCGCTGTCGGTGCTGCATATCTCGCAACCGCACCTGCACATCTTCTATTGCATGTTCAAAGGACGTCTCCGTCACGGGGTTCATGCCATGATCCTTGAAGAAATGATACAAAAGCCATCCTCGTGTCCTACTTGTTTTGCCACAGTACATGCACTTCAGGTTGACACTATTGATCGTGCTACCAGTAGCAACATTGGCATCATCTGCAGTTTCGTCGGCGGCTGGGGAGGTGGCGCCGCTGCGAATTATATCATTGTACTCCCTCTCTCCCTCGATACGGTTCAACTGTGCATTGAGCAACAACTGCTGCGCCAACAAGCGGTGATAGATAGACTCATTCATATTTGTTTCGTCCTTGAGTGTCTGTACTTCCTGCTCTATCTTTGAAATGTCCTCCATTAGCAGGCTCTCTTGATATTCATACTGCGACTTTTTTTCGAGCCACCCCTGGTCAACCTCCGTCGCCACCTGTCGGACGCTGCGAAGCTCATTGATAAGTGGAGCAAGTTTTGTGCGGCGCTCACGAATCGCCATGGTAAAATCCTGCACGACGCGCGAGAGCTCCTCCAGCGTCTTGCCCTTGAGCTCCTCAACGGTGTCCTTCTCGTGAGTTAGTTTGCTGAGCACCTCCACTGTTCGGCTGTACCCCTGCAGCCCTAGCTTTCCCTCCAGGTTGCCGATTTCCGCGTCAAGAGCGTCGAATTGTGCCTTAAGTACATTCTCGGTAAATGTCAACACACCCCATTCTACGCGCAGGTCAGCCAGCCTTTCTCTCATGCCCTTGCTCGCCGCTTTCTTCGCCAGTACCTTATTGGAGAAGGCACGGAACTCATCACCATTAAGCATGTGATGCGCCTCGCGGAGCTGTTCAATACGGTTCTCCCGGTCACGTATTTCATTCAGCATACGGCTATTGTCAGCCTGCAGACTTGTGAGCTGCTCTAGTACCTCTTCCTTGCGCTTCGTCACTCGCTGCACCTGCTGTTTAATAGTTGCAATGGTACTTCCATCTTCACCAGGCCTCTGTCGCCCCTTCACCTCCTCCTGCAACTTCATCAGTGCCTCGTCGAGCTGATGGTTCTCCGTCGTCAGTGCCTGCATGTCCAGAGGTTCAGAAATGAGGCGGCTCAGCTCGTCATTCTCGCGCTGCTTTTGCTCAAGCTCCTTTGGCAACTGTTCTTCAAGGATGATCTTGCTCGTCTGTATCTCGTCTCGTATACGGCGCACAATGACATCTACGCGGCCATCAGCGTTGTCGCGGCGCATGTTCTGCAGCCGATTATGCATGTCTGTGCTCCGTTGTTGTGATGAGATGTACGACTGCTGCAGCTCCACATGTTTCTCTGAAAGCTTCGTCTCATCCTCCAGCGCAGCGCGAAGGGCCTTGCTTGCATGAAGAAGAGCTTCCTTGTCATGGACGCCACCAAGTTTCTTCTCAGCAGCCTGAATATATCCCTTGAGACGGTCCCGCTCTTCCTCAAGAGCAGCAACCTTCCGGCGAGCCTCCGCGGGCTCAGCATGCGCCGCGCGCAGCGCGTCCACCCGACGGTGTGTCTGCACAAACATAGTACGGAGGCTCTCGTACTGCTGGTAGAGCATTCGCACATCCTCGTCCTGCGCCCGCATTGCTTCTGGGATGTCAAGTCGCTGAAGGAATCGCGCGAGATACACGCGCTTCTCATTTTGCGGCATGTTCGACAGCACCCAGTAGAGCAATGGATACACAACCGTCGGCTCAGCTTGCGCAAAACCTGTAGAAAAACTGTCAGACAGAAGCGGCGGCACGCGATAACCCACCGTCTTGGTAAGAAATTCAATCATACGAGATGCAGCCTCCTCAAGGGGCACATCCTCAAGGTCCATCTGCTGCGCCGGTGACAGTGTGCCAAGAACATCGTTTACAATCTGCAGCAGTTGAACGCCCTGGATAGCATCAAACTCCACGAGTGAATATTTCCGTGATAGCACCTTATTCACGTTGTCAACAATGTACTGCAACAGCTCCCTCTCTGTCAGCTCCGTCACGGGTTGTGGCTTGTTGACACCGCCGCCGCCAGTGAGACCTGCTCCGTCACTCGAGGCTGAGGTGCTAAACCCTGCGGCATCGCTTGGAGCTAACGCCATTGTGAGGCCGAAGCCCTCTCCTCCTCTCAAGTCACCAGTGCTCATTGCCTCACACACGGTCTTCTTCTTCTTCTCGAGATGCTACTACCTCTAGAGGCTGGTGCTGTTTGTTGTGCAATTCCCCAATAAAACTACACGCCAAAGAGTTGAACGAACGAACGAACAGGGAAGTAAAGGAAAGAAAAGCTACTACCAAAGGGGGGGGGGGGGGGGAAAAAAAAAAAAAAAGAAAACCACTTGAAAAAAAAAAAGCAACATGTTGGCATACGCAGACGTGACACGCGACACCACCACCACTTACTACTACTACTAGTGGCAGCATTTTGGGTTGCTGCAACTGTTGTTGGTGTCATCCTCTGCACCCTCGTCACACGCACACAAATTGAGCACATCGTAGCAAGTAGCAAGTAGCAAGAGAGTCAAATATAAATAAAGTCAAGAGTGTGAGTTGCATGGCAGAGAAAGAGCGCTCTCCTCTCCATCCGAAAAGAAAAAAGAGAAGACCCGGCATTTTGCCTCATCCTGCCTGGTGTAGTCCGGCGCGTTCCTACTCCCTCTTGAGCTGCAGAAGCCGCCATTCCAAGTCGTCGCGCGGGGCTGTAAGCACTGGGATCAGCAACCCAGATGGCGTTCTAAAAACACTGCCTGCAGCAACAGCAGAGGATGAGTCACCCATGCCTGCTGATGTGAGCGCTACTGCGGATGATGATGCGGCGGCGGCGGCGGACGCGACAATTCCGTTCGGGTCGCGCAGCCTCTCCTCGTCATAGCCCTGAATGCTATACTCTTCGGCAACCTTGCTGAGGTACTCCAGGCAGCAGTCATTGGACGGGGTGAAGATTCCAAGGCGGTCAATAATCTTCTGGTTCACTGAGAATTCTGCGTTGTTCACGCTCATCGCCACAAAATCCTTTCCAAATTTTCTTTCAATGTACTTCTTTACGTTCTGCAACTCTGGGATCATGTCACCCACGCGGGAGGAGGCCCACAACACTGACGTGATGCTTTCCTTCAGCTCGGGCGGACAGTGCACGGAGGGACCATCACCTTTGCCTTTACCTCCGCTCTCGCGCATCTCTGCAATAAGCTGCACACGGTTTGCGATAAGCTCGAGGAACAGTGCCAGCACCTCCAAACCTTCAATGCTCACGTCGTCGCGGACAGCCTGCTCTACCTTGATACGGGCCGAGTCATACTTCTTCAGCGCAAGCAACTCTGCCAGTTGACGTCGCTGAATCTTTACACTGTTGACAAGCTTGTTTTGCTGCATGCGCACACGCGTAACAGCCATGCGGATGTTCGCCTTCACCTTTGACGGGTCAAAGTCTGGTTTCCTCGACAAGAGCGCCTTCATGATTGGCCACGCCCACTACCACCGCCTTCCTTCTTGTTACTGTCACTGTTGGCGTTGCCACTGCAGACACCGAATTCGCACTTGTGGTACACCGATAATAAATTTTTCAAAAAAAAAAAAGAAAAGAGCCGCCCCTTCTTTTATATATATATATTTTTTTTCTTTGTTCCGCTTTGGTTTCTTTCCTCTTGGCGTTGCGATGCACACAACGCAGAAGATGTGAAGAGGGAAAAGAGTGAAAAGAATATTTTTTAAAAAAAAAAAAAAGAAAAAAGAGGACGAGGGGAATACCAACAGCGGGGCTGCGGAGTTTACACCCCCCTCCTCCTCCTCCTCCTCCTCCTCCTCCTCCCCCGGTTTTTGCGCGGCAGACGGAAACAAACGAGATGAAAAATAAAATAAAATAAACCACGAGGAGCATCGCGGCAAGACGCGTGAACGTGGAAACAGTAACGTGAGAGGTGCAATCCAAAATACAGAAGAAGACGGCACACGCAGACACGCACAGAGAAGAAACAGAAGAAGAAGAAGAAAAACACGAGGCTGTAACACGTTCATCAGTATTTATAAATATATCAGCAGTGCTATGAACAAAAAATGATACCAATAGTAATAGTAGTAATCAAAGCGATGATGATAGTGGCGAATGCGGAAAGAGTAAACAATACCTCCTCCGGTGCCGACGATGCCGACGATGCCGGTGAGAGACCGCAATACGTCTAGACATTCAAACACACACGCGCAGGGTGCATGCTCATGGAGAGAAGAAACGAAGAAACAACAAGAGAATAGCCGTGTGCGCATATATATATATGTGCATTTGCGCGATTAGTGGTGGTGGTGGTGGTGGTGGTGGTGGTGGAAGGTGGCGAACGAAAGAAGGGGGTGCCTCGAAGGCAGCGGCGACGAGCATCCCAACAGTATTCCCCCTCCTTCACCACCACCACTAATCACCACTAATCACCTTCGTTGCTTCTCTTCCCGCTCTCACACCGCACCTTTGTTCGCATTCTTCACCACAGCAGGTCACGCACAATCTCCTCCCTTCACACACACACACACAAGAAATGAAAAGAAGAATTCCCACAAACACTCTGGCCTCGGTTTCTGTCGAATCTCTAGTACTCTAGTGGTGGTAAGTCGTCGTAGTCGTCACTCTCGCTGTTCTGTCCGTTACCATCATTCCTCATCTTGTTCCTGTTCTGACTGCCACCTCTGTTCTCGTTGCTGCTATTGCTACTGCTTCGGCTTGCTCCACCACTACCATCACCAGAAGCTTTCCCATCACCGGCGTTTTCCATGGGAAGTACATCCGAATCCCCGAGATTCTTCTGCGCCATCATTTGGGTCATGAGATCGCCGTAATCCATGCCGAAGCCGTCGTCCTGCTCGTCCTCTCCAGCCTCATCTTCGTCCCTCCAGCGTGACCAGTCGACCTGAATCTGGCGATTCTTCGCCTTGTCAGACGTCAAACGTGGCCAAATACGGCTGAGCGCAACCTCCGCCTCGTCGCTCACATCGCCAAGGTGCTTCTTTTTAAGTCGCACCTCAATCTGCCGCGGCAGTGTGACGTGATGACTTTCCTCAGAGGCAACCTCGCGGAAGAGCTGCAGTTCACAGCTGTACTTTTCTCCTTTAGCGGTGGCGACAAAATACAGCAAGCGTTCATCGCGAATCTCTACAACAACATCGGTGGCGTCCTGCAATGGAATTGTGAGGAAGACGTGCTCTGGCCTCTGCGCCCAAAGAATGTTTGGAAAGAGGTTATCTGTGCTCACCGACATGATGACCACTTACACACAAACCCACACTCCTCCTCTCCTAAAAGACGTACGCAGTTTGCTTTCTCGTGATGGCAGCACACCTTGAGGTTGGGGGAACCGGGTGTGGTGGGAGAAGAGAAGAGATGTGAAACAAGGCGAAAGAAAATCAAAGGACGGATACGAAACAAGCGCAAAAAATGGACAGAAGCCCAACGAGCGAGGAGTGAGAGCAGCAGGAGCAGCAGCAGCAGAAGAAGAAGTTTCAGAAGCAGTCATTTCCGTTTGATGCCACTGCGTGCGTGTAACGAGAGAATTTTCTCGTTTTTTTTTTTCCTCACATTTCTCTCTCTCTCTCGCGTCTAGATGAATCCCCCCCTCTCCTTTTTTTTTTCTCCTCACTGAGTCCGACTCACTCCAGTGGCCCCGTCTTTCGCTCCACTTCCACTGGACACGTGTGAAGTCTCGTATGCCTTACAAACAAAACAAAACAAAACAAAAAACAAAAAAAAAGATGAATGAATGAATGGCTAAGCCGATGGAAGGAAGGAGGTCTGAGTCCGATGTGGTGGTGTATTCTACAAGTCGCCACCCGTTGCAGCAATCCTCCAATTTACAAATAAAAATAAATACGTATATATATACACCACGTGGAACTGCAAATGCAAAGATGGCGTCTTGCAGAAAATCACCTGCATCAGGAACAACAAAAGAGAAACAAGAGAGAAGCAATGTACTATGAACTGCACGGAAAAGAGGCAAAACGGATGTGTGCACAGTTGTGAAGAACGAGTCGTAGGCAGCGGCACCTGTGAAGGTAGACAAGAAGAAAAAAAAAAAAGGACGAGTGGGAGGGTTAGTCGACCAAGAATAATAACAATAATAATAATAAACCCCAGAAGAACAAAAAAAAAAAGAAAAAAAGAAAGGAATTCCATGCTACAACTCCAACGGCTTTTTATCAGTTGTTCTTCTTTTGTTGTTGTTCGAGGGGTGGTGGTGGTGGTGGTGGGTGGGTGGGGGGGGGGGGGGGTGAGGCTTCGCATGTTCACTCGGCAAATCACACATCTCTTGATCCTCGTCGACCGGATCGAATAGGCTTGTCTCGTGCAAGCGGTGCGTGTATAGAAATGTCATGAAAAAGCTCTTGCGTTGAGGCCTACAGCATTTGGGCATCGAGTGCTATTATTTTTTTTTTTCCTTTCTTTTTTTTTTGTTGTTCTGCTTTGCGCTTGCACGAATGCTCTTGGAAACTCCACACACTCACGTCGGCTGGCATCTCCTGCCGGAGAACTTTGTTGTGAAGGCTGACACTTCACCCTCAGCGAACATCTCGGTCGCAAGCGGTGGCACGCACAACACATGCACGGTGCCGAGGTCATCGTCCTCCTCCAATTTGGTATTGCCCAGCGACCGCACCGACGCCCCCTTCTCAAAGGCGACCTTCACCGTAAAGGTCGTGTTTGTTGTATCGTTGTAGAACGCCCACTTTTGAAGCTTTTCATCCACAAGACGAAAAAGAAGGCCATTGCCGTGATCCTTAAAGCACCTGTACACCATGTCCCAGTGCGGCATGACAGCCTTGTCGGGTCCCTTATTCTCGTACTTGGGTCTGCACTCCGGTTGGCATCGCTTGATGCTCTCCGCGGAGAAGAGCAACTGGTAGTTCGCCGGGTTGCCACCGAATATGAAGAGCTCTGTCGTCACGGGTGGAACCGTGATAACGCAAATGGTGCCCCCTACCACATCCGAGTCGGCCGATAATTTTGTCTTTGGCCCTGCCTTGAAAGTACTCCCAGGGCCAAATCGCACCGTCGCCGTAATATTATAGTCGACTGTGTCATTATAAAACGCCCACTTCTTTGAGCTTTCGTCGACAAGTAGAAATATGAGGCCGTTTCCATTGTTCTTAAATCCCTTAAACACCCTTGTGCATGGAAAGGCAATCTTGTCACGGTTTGGTTCGCCGTTCTCAAACCGGATTTCTTCCTGACACACCGGCTCCTCATTCTCGAGAGGGTTCGCCACAAACGACTGGCTGTACTCGCGTGGATTACCACGGAGGAACTTCTCTGTTTGAAGGGGTGCAACAGAAATTTTGTACACCACGGCATTGGCCTTGCCGGGGCATTCCTCCACGCGCGTCGCACCCAGCGGCTCCACGGATGTCTTGTCGGAAAACACCACCTCCACCTCCATTGTGAATTCCTTTGTATCGTTGTAGTAGCTCCACATGCAAGTCCCATCTGCGGCATTATCGGAGACAAGACGAAACAAGAGACCATTGCCGTGGTTCTTGAGGCACTTGTAGATGGCGTCATACTCCATGGTGGGGGATCCGTTCTCGAATGTAACGCAATCAGCTGGTACTGCCTCGCTGGAAAAATCCAGCTGAAATCCCTCCACAGTGCCTTCAAGGAATCGCTCTGTGCGACCAGGCGCAACCAATGCCGTGGCGCGGAAGCCCCACTGGCCACAAGAAGACACTTCAGTAATTTTGGTGCGTCCGAGACTCCTTATATTTGAATCAGCGCCCAGCAATGCAGTAACATGGAAAGACAGATCAGGTGTATCGTTATAAAAAGCCCATTGTTTCTTGTTATTCACGAGGCGAAACAAAAGACCATTTTTTTTGCCCGGAAAGCAGCGGTAGAGCTCGGTGTAAGCAAACGCCGGCTTACCATGCTCAAATACCTTCTCATGATCAGGCACAAGATCCGTCATTGTCGTCGTTGCTGCTGCTGCTGTTCTTGTGTTCCCTGCACTGCACTTCTCGCTCGCCCTCTTCTTTTTTTTGTTTGTTTTGTTTTGTTTTCTCCCTTCTTCCTCCTTTTCTCTTTCCTATGACCACAATATATATATATATATATATATATATACCAACGCTTTTACTGTTTGGTTTTTGTTCTCTGCTGCTGCCACTTGTAACTTGTGGTATGCGCGTATGTGTCAGTTGGCTACAAGAAAGATCCCCTCCGCTGTTTCCGCTGCTTCAGGTTGTACAAACGTGTTACACTCCCACTATCTCCTCCTGTTGCAGCCAAGAGCGTCTGTCACCACCGGAAAGGAGGAGATAAAATCTAAAAATAAGGCAACAAATAAAGAAACACAGACACCGCAAAAGACGGACGACGACGACGACGGGGAAGAGAAGGTTACGGCCCAAGAGCGAGTCCGTGCACACACACACACACATATGTATGTATACATACATACGGACGGAGAGGTCGACAATAGTGAAGGGATGAATGTGAGAACACAAAATGAAAGGGTGCCGTCACCCCCCTCCCCCTCCCCCCCCCAAA
>JASANX010001047.1:73075-109126 GCA_030849745.1 Trypanosoma scelopori
CCCGGGTCTCACCCCACACCTGGCTAACGCCCCCCCCCCCCCCCCCCCATTGCATCACTCTTCAGAGGCTTCCTGTAGCGACCTATTGCCGCGGCAGCCTTCGCACCTCCTCCGCAATTGTGTCTTCCAAACCTCGCACGTGTTGACCAACTCGCTCCACCCACTTCTGCTCTAACTCCTCCATGCATGATCCGTTGAGTGGAAGTAGGACTGCCTTCGCTCTCAGCAGTGCATCACACCGCCTCTGCATGCTTCTGGTCTCTGCAGCAAGCATGGCAGTTTCTTTATGAAGCTGCGCCCACTGGCCCCACAATGCACCCATCTCCACCTCCCGAAACCGCTTCACTTCCGTAAGGAGCGAAACAACATCTGACCAAGCCACCTCGCCAATGTCGCGAGCACCTGACGCGAGACGGGCAGCCAATGCTGGCGCCACAGGCTCCCACCACAATCCCTCTTCCTCTTTCTTCCCCTCAGACACCTCCTCTCCTCCCGCCATTGCCGCTGGTGTAGTGCATCTCTCTGCGACAACCGTCTCAGTCAATTTAGACACCAATGACGGTTGCGCAGACGAGGGGTCTTTCCAACGATGGAGGAAACGCTCCACCACACACGTGTAATGCCGGTACTTCTCCGCATCCTTCGACGCGTATGGGTGTATTCTGTGAGCTCCACGCGAATTTGCCGAGAATGAAGAATCATCCAGCGGCAGATTCTGCAAAAAATGTAGCTGCTCAAGTAAAAATGGACAGACTACAGTGACGCACACATTCACAAGGTCCCCGATAAAAACTGATAAATCCGACGCCCTGTTGTTGTAACACTCCTGCACCGCCACTACCGCTCCCTCGCCACATTCGGGCATCACAGCGCCCAAAGACATCAGCACTGACAATGCCCAGTGAATGGCAGCGCCAGCCCGGGACACAACTCGCTGCGGTAGGCTGCCAAGTTGAATGTCACCATGCAACCCCCGCGTATATTCCTCCCCTGTGAGAGGCAAACATGGCGCTGTGCATCCTGTAGAATGCGCAGACGCACTGGTGGAAGCGCCCTGTCCAGGCTGTATGGCTGCTACTGCTGCTGCTGCAGCACCACCACCACTACTACCACTACTACTACTACTACTAGTACCATTGCCACTACTATTATTGTGTAGTGTGTTTAGGGGAACATAATAACTAAAGCAATCATCTGGGTTGCCAAGAATGTCCGTAGTTGCGGACAATCCATTAGCCGGATGGTCAACACCAGTTGATAGACCCCTCGCGAAACGCTGCATTGCTGTAAACTCGTCCCGTAATGTCCGAAGAAGAAATGCCTGCAGGTGGCCACCAAGACTGCCGTTGGCAGTGGAAAGGAGCTGTTCAGCATCCCTGCTGAACCGCAACCCACGCTCCACCAGCGCCTGGGCACACCGCAGGTGAGATTCCATTAATGTATGCACACACTGCGTCCAGGAGGGATTCGCATCCACCAGACTTTTTATTGGTAGGTTGTGTTCCAGATCCACCTGCTTTTGCTGCTGTGCAGCCGCATATACCAACAAATGCACAACCGCAATAAGCTCCTCCTGCAGCCGGGGCTCCAGCGGCCAATCATGTGGCATGATGTGTGTTATCTTACTGACGCCCTCCAAGATCCATTTTCTTGTAGGCTTGCCTAACTCTACGCCTACCGGTGCCGCTTCCGCCGCATCCCCACTACCACTGTTGGCTCCTACTACTCCTCTGCCTCTGGCATCCTCATCATCAGTAGCATCAGCATCAGCATCATTGCGGGCTACAGAAAGCAACAATGAGGCCACTCGAAGCGCTTCGTAGACAAGTGTAGGGTAACAGGACGGAATCAGCGTAGATCCAGCCACCTCTGCAAGGATGGTGCTGTATGTTCGAGCGGCATCGTAGAGCAGCGTATTTCCTGACGCTTTCCGAGCACCACCATTCTCACTGCTCCCCCCTGCAAGAGTCGAAATCAATTCATACAGACGCTGCAACCGCGGTATGAAAATCACGCCTTCTTCGGTCACCATCATTGTCGTCTTCCCGTTTTATAATAAGGAAGATCTGAGTGGACAGAAGGCAAAAAAAAAAAAAACACAAAACGTTAGGCGGAAAGGAGAGTAGGTAAGCGTGAGTGAGGTGCTTGTGTGTGTGTGTGTGTCAACGGAAAAGCGCGAGAAGCAATGCATATGGTACCACCACCATCACAAGAACAAGAACAAGACCGACATCAAGAAAAGCCTCCTTCACAGAAAGAAGGCAGGTGCATCAATCCCAGTCCTGCAAGTCAAATCGTGAAAGATCGTTTAGCAGGTCAATCTTAGCCGACTCTGACTTGATTAGTTTCTCGTCGATGTACCACTCCTGCTTCGCCAACGGCTGCAGAGCCACCTTGCGCACCCGGCCATTCCGCTTTCCTTTCAGATCCGCAGTGAAAAGAGAGCGGTAATTCAGCAGATTTCGCTGCACCGCGTGCAGGTTCGCCGGGCTCCACTCACCACCCTCAACCTGCGGCTGCAGCTGCCTTGGCCGTGTGTTGGTGGGTATGGTGTGGCCAACAGCCAAGAAATTCCGCTCTCGCAAGGCCGCCGTTGCTGAAGAACCGTCCTTCGAGAAAAAATCATCCTCAAGGTAAGAAAAGGACGGGGTCATCTCCGTCCAGTGGTGCATCAGCGCAGGGCCGTCAGCAGGCAGGTACTCGGTGTACTCGAAAGTCTCTTCAAATGCGAGAGGTTCCTCTTCGACCACTTCGTTGCCGTTGCAGCCACTACTGCGGGTGGTGTCGCCGCTTCCCCCAGACTTCTCGCCCCTGTGCGTGATACTGCCTTTGTCCTTCCTTCGAAATACGACAAGATCCACAGCCAGCTGCATACGGTAGAAGAGGTTCAGTTCGCGCTTAATATTCTCGTGCCAACGCGGGTGAGCAAAGGCGCGTAGATACGCCATGTCACGGCGGTGCACCGCCTCGGCAGGATCGAGCATCCCTTCAAACGAGTGACGCCGCTTCAGCACCAACTCATACGACCCCTCCAGCGCCGCCGTGACAACATCACAGAGAGACATTGCGGGAGCAATGCCGGCACCGTCACTCAATGGCACTGAGAGCGATGATAATGATGATGATATGCATTGCAGCATACATCGCATATCAAACGTTCTCGGCAATATAAAGGCGGCGTAACCACCGTACTTCACGAGAGGAGCCACCCGCTGAAGCCCGCGTAAACCTCCACTGTTACTCTCAGATGGTGGGGCAGGAGGGACGACCAGTCGTTGCAGCAGCTCCCGCAAGGCAGGCAAATGACAGTGCGGGTGGCAACAGCCGGCGTCGAGCGCAGGAGAATCCAGCCACCCGGCGGAGTCCTGCAGCAGTGACCAGGTAGGAAAGAGTGGCCTAATAGGCGGATGAAACACAAGAAGATCAAAAGAACTGATTTCACTCTCCGCCGAGACGGCCTCCTCGGGGTTGTCAGGCATGGAGTGTTGCCGCGCTGCACGACGACGGTGTGCTGCTGCACTGGCCAGCACGCTCCCTTTATTTGGTGAGGACTGCTTCCGCTCTGCCACCAGCACCCTCCCCTCGGGAAGAACATCGCAGCGCACAAAATGCACGACCCTCTTGGCGTGCGACGCGCTTCGCCGCTGCTGCATATGGTCGCGGAATGTTGCCTCAGAGCTTCCCAGTGCCTGCATGGTGACATCAACGCCGACCACCTGCCGTGCACCGGCCTTCATGAGCAGTTCAGTCATGTAGCCACTGTGGCAGCCACAGTCCAGCGCGGAAAACCCATTGGGGCCACTATGCCACGACGGCGGGGAGAATGGCTCCGTAGCGTGCCACGCCAGCATCGCGTCGTCTTGCGAAGATGACAAGGGCGCAGCGGCGTTGTCTCCACCCCTATCCCTGGTGTGCTGCTTTGTCGTCCCCCCCGGAGGTTTTGTGCGGAGCAGCCATTGCAAGAGATGAACATACGGCATCTGCTCCGCGCGTGATGCGGGGCAATACGTATCGTGCCACGGGTGCAACAAGTAACCACTGCGGTACCACTCCTTTTTAGTCTCCCCGCCTCCCCATCGCACGCCACGGTGATAACGTACATATGACTCCACGAGCTGCATGAGCTCCACGAATGAGACGTACTGCTCCACGCCCGCCAGCGAGGTGGCTGGGAGTGTCGTGTCCATCCAGTCAATGAAGCCACCGACAATTTCCTCCTCGCCCAACAGGTGTCTTTCTTCTGTCATTTGGCCGCCACCGCCTCCCGATCGCCGAAAGCAGTCCAGTAGGAACAAGGGGAAGTCATCCACCTCGTGCACCACATCACGCGGAAGGAGGACAGTCGCGTGCAGTGCGCCCAGAAACTGCTCCGCCAATTCATGCAGCTCCAGTAGCGTCCGTGCGCCACCGCGGCTCCCCGCTGCCGCCAGCGCCTCCCCCGAATTCCCCTCGTCCCCCGCATGTGCATATGGCACATCAGGTCGATGAACACCAGATAACTCTCGCAACAGGGTACGTACACGTTTCCGGCAGTCATGAAGACAGCGAAAGACTCTCAAAGTCGAAGAAGGCGCCGTCACTGCCCCCACTGGTGGCGATGACGATGGCGATAGAAAGATCGACGTCGACGTAAAACAGAAATGAGAGCAACGTTGGTAATGCTGTTGTTGTTTTTGGTGGTGGCGGTGATGCAGAAATGGGACAAGGCCACTGCTGCAGCTACTGACGCACGCTACAGCACCACGCAAATGCCGCCAACCAAGGCATCGACATGACGGGAAAAGCATACTCTGCACCCTTTCCTTCCCTGCACTTTTCCCACTCGACTGTTTCACCTCGTATTCTCCATGCTGCAGAAGCACACACATACACCGAAATAAATTAAAAAAAAAAAGGAAACATAAAGGTGGAAGCCTACTCTCCAAAGCGTTCAAATAAATGCAACACAGTGTCGCTGAGCAAATCAACATGGATTATATATATATATATATCGTCCCGCCACATTCAGATGTAATGGGAAGGGGAAACAATGTGGGGAATGGGAGAGGGGAGTGAAGAATGCGAGCGACCTCCGCCATCATCGGCGATTCTTCTTCTTCCCTTTAGCCGTCTTTTTACCGTGTCCCTTCCGGGAGTGCTTCTTAATCTTGCGGATCTTTTCAAGCTCCTTCAACATTCGTACTCGCGGGGTGGTCCTGGCGGGGCCCTTCGTTTCTTTTTTGAGCCGCAGCATCTCCTCTTCAACCACCGCTGGGAGGTCGGAGAAATCATTTGCTGGAAGCTGCCGGACTGCACCCTTCGCATCAGCTGCTTTAGACCTTCCAAAATCCAGCGGTTTCACCTCCACTGTGACGTAGTCATCGAGGAGACTGCTGGAGTGCAGTGGTGGGACATCATTGTCCTCTCCACGCATGGTAGACGGCATGACGTGCACGGTCCTATCTGTGCCAAGTAGCTGGTGGTGACGCCCATCAGCAACTCCGCCATCCTCTGCTACGGTTTCCTTTTCGTCTGCAGAAAACTCGTCGCTGTTGTGCGGCAGTTGATACACAAAGTTTGGCAAGATCGGGACAGCAGCAAAGCGGTTGTACGCTTGTCGTGCCTCCTCGCGCTGAGCGCGACGTGTCTTGGAGCTATCTCGTTTCGCCTTGTGCTTCATGTCAACGAACGCCTTGACACGTCGCTCGTTTTTATTTTTGTGCATGCTGAGAAGGAACTCGCGGCGGCCGTTCTCATCAAATGTGACCGCCTTCGCACGTCTACGGTCACTGCTGCCGTTGTTACTCCCATGTGTCGCCTTTCTTGCGACCTTTCTGCCGCGTGTGCGCTGGTAGTTCTCGTAGCGGTCGCACTTGAACCCCTTCTTCTCGCGCTTCTTTCGAGTGGTGCTACCGCCGCCATCATCAGGAGCGGCAGCCTTCACCATCTGTACAACTTTCGGGACACCAACACGCCTCTGCGAGCGCAACAAGTTAATCAATGAGGATAAGAGGAAAAACAACAACAACAACAACACGAAAAAAAAAAAAAGAAACGGAAGGAAAGAAAGAAAGAGGAAGCGGTGATGATAATCACGGTGGTGGTAACGACTAGGCAGAGAACACTCGGCGCACAAGCGGTGCGAGAATGAAGCACATGCACCAATACTTCGGATCTTCAAAGCCCCGTCCCGCCCCCAGAACTCTGCAAGCAAAGCAAAACAAAAGGAGCGGGGAAAATTTTTTTTTTTTTGTAAAAGATGTCGTGTCGTTTTGTGTTGTGTTGTGTTGTTGTTGTCGCTCTGTTTTTCGTTTTTTTTTTTTTTTTTTTTTTTTTTTTTTTTTTGGGGGGGGGGGGGGTTTCTTTTAGCATGGGGTGAGAGTGTCATTCATGCAAACAACGAAAGGTGGAAACAAACAAACAAATATACGCATTTCTACATGTGCACTCACGTTTGTTTCTTTCCCTGCATTCCGACTTTCGTTGGTGCTCCATCCTTCCGCTTCCTGTCGCTGCTGCAGTATTATACTTCGATTCCGTCGTCTTCGGTGCTACGCTCGGACTTCCATCCCCATCACGCCGCCTTCCCAGTATTACGGGGGAGTGGGAGCAGAGAAACTATGTATACATTGTACGTACGTACATGGAGGGACGACGATGAGGGAGAGGAAACGCAGATTCTCTCTCTCATTTTATCCATTACGATTCATTTTCCTTCGTTTTTTTTTTTTGCCTTTTGTGTGTGTGTGTGTGTGTGTCTGTGTGTGTCTCCTTCCTTCCCACAGCGTTTACTTCTGACCAAAGCTTATGCCGCGTGCAATGTTCTTCTCCAATTCCGCGATGCACTTTTCCAGAAGGCTCTCCTCGTACTTGTTCAACTGCGGCTTGTGCACCTTGGCCACGCCGTTCTTCCCAAGCTCCACTGGGCAGCTAAAATACTGCACGCCTGGCATGATGTCTGTCTGAATGAATGTGCACTCAACGACGCCACCGTCGCCGCGGATGGCCTTGAGAACAGATATAGCCCACTCGGACCCGGCGTATGCCATCGAAAGTGTGGCAGAGCCCGCACCGTCCTTCGCCTGCACCACCTCGTCACCACCGTATTGCACACGGTGTGTGATAGCCTTTATTTGGCTTTCCGATAGCTCCACCCCCGCTTGAGAGAGCAGTGGTACAATGGAGGGTCCACTGTGGCCACCGATCACAGGAACGTTTAGGTCATAGGGGCTCTTCCCAACCGCCTCTGCCACAAATGTACGTGCGCGAACAATGTCGAGTGTCGTCACACCAAAGAGTCGTGCAGGATCGAACACACCGGCCTTTTTGAGTGTTTCAGCTGCAATGGGAACCGTGCTGTTGACGGGGTTTGAAATAATGCCGATGATGGCCTTGGGACACACCTTGGCGCACGCCGCCGCGAGGTCGCGCACAATGGTGGCATTGGTGTTGAAGAGATCGTCGCGGCTCATTCCCGGCTTGCGCGGCACACCAGCAGGAATCAGAACGAGATCGGCACCATCAAGCGCCTTTTGGATTTCCTCCTTTCCGTACCCTGTCACCTTGGCGGGGGAGCAAATGTGTGACAAATCCGCAGCCACACCCGGCGCCCCACGAATATCGTAGCAGCTGAGCTCGGAGACCAAAGGGGAGTTTTTTATCAAAAGTGAGAGCGGTTGTCCGATGCCACCGGCAGCACCAAGGACGGCAACCTTGCTGTATCGAAGGGCACAGGCACGCATCTCTTGCAGTGTATATCTAGATCTATAAGTGTATACAGATATAGATGTAGATACACAGACTTATATCCTTAACTTGTGTGTTGCTCGTATGTAGAAAATTCCTGCAGACCCAACAGTGATGAAAGAAGTCCGTGAAGAATGCCGCTCATATATATACATATATATATATTTATGCATGCAGGCAGAAGCAATGAAATAAAGGAAGGAGGGTTAGAACAACCACCCCCACCCACCCCCCCCCAAAAAAAAAAAAAGATATATATATATATCACGCTTTATTGTGCTGTAGCGCTGCGAGTGATCTCCTTCACCCTCCCAGCAGCAACGTGCAGCCCTGCCTCGACGTCGTCCAAAATAAGGGGCATGGCGACTTGCACCAACTCCTCCTCGTACGGCGTCACAAATCCCATGGGCAGCAACTTTTCCACACCCTCCTTGCCAAGCTCTACGCGCGAGCTAAAGAACGGTGTCTCCTTCCTTATTGTAGACTCCACAAAGGCACATTCAACGATACCGTGGTCACCCCGAAGAGCCTTCAGCACAGACACCGACCACTCCAGCGTGGCGCATGCCAGTGACAAACTCTCTGAGGGTGCAGGATTCAAACGGTGTGAGGACTCCTCTTCTAAAGCACTAGAACTGCTGGTGTCATCCGAGAGAGGAGCATCATCTGCCTGGAATTTCTTGCACAGCTCCAGAATGCGCTCATGAGGGATGCGCAATCCAGTCTGTGCCACAAGCGGGCATGCCCTCGCACCACCTCTACCACCCACAACCGGCACATTCACGTCGTATGGATTCATCTGCAGCTCCTGTGCCACAAGCGTCCTTGTGCGCATCACGTCAAGCGTCGTGACACCGAACAGCTTCCGTGGATCGAACACGCCGTGGCGCAGTAGCACCTCTCGCGCGAGCGGCACAAGAGCATTCACTGGACTCGAAACGACACCAACAATGGCCTTTGGAGACGCCTTTGCAACCGCGTCCATCGCCAGTATCACCTCCGGCGCGGATTCTGCCAGAGAGATGTCGCGGTGCGTCGGGAGAAGATGGCCAGCGGTATTGCCCACACAAATTAGAACTAGCTGAGCCCCGCGCAGAGCCAACTCCCATTCATTGGGGTCATCAACAGCTTTTACAACGGCAGTGGTGTCAATATGAGAGAGATCTGCAGCAACGCCACGTGCCGAGACCCGACTCAGCGTGCACCCTCCTCCCTTTGCACTACTACAGCAACAGACTTCACCCACATGAGGGCAGAGCTTTAGCAACAACGACAGTTTTTGTCCCAGTGCCGTCGTCGCCCCAAACACCACCACCTTCCCGGCACTCTTCTTTGGGGCCGCTCTACGCAGAAAGAACACCATTAAACTTTCTCGTAGTGTCTGTTTTTGTATGTCCAAAGGCAGACTCCGTGCTTAAGGAGAGGGAGGAGGTGGGGTGGGGGAAGTGCATGAAAACCCACGCACACGCACATACGTCCATCCCACCATCCGAAGGGGAAGTAGAACAGACAAAAAAAAAAAACGGGGGAGATGAGGCGAAAAAGATACCCACAAGAAAGAAAACAAAAAAAAAAAAAAAAGGAGGGGGGGGGGGGGGGGGGGGGGGCCCCGGCACCGTGGCACAGAAAGGGGGGAAAGGAAAAAAATTGAAAAATATATATATATATATATATATATTCGTGCAGATGTCAAGGGTGTCGCCTGATAACACGCACATGGCACCTGTCACTTTGAATCAGCTCCAACGTGAGAATAGTTTAGACCACCATCGACGGTGCTTGGATGTGATAATGCTATCCAGCACACGGCATATAGACAGGTGCACGCTGTCGAGCGTTGAGCAGCCGTCCACCGTGTGCCACAGCCGCTCATCCTCGTACACGTGTCGCAGAGAATTCAAGTTCTCGTGAAATTTTGCAAGTCGCTCTGAAACGGCGTCTTCAGTATCTTCCGCCCGTTGCACTAGTGGTTGTCGAGTGATGTCATCACGTCCCTTTACAAGAGGGGGATTGTACAGAGTGTGATACATGCGACCCGAACCCGGATGCACCCAGCGTCCACTATAGCGGTCGAGCAGCAAACGATCTGGGACGCTAAGCACTACAATGGCATCCGGCTTCACCCCCTCATCCCTCAACAAACGTGCCTGCGCAGCCGTTTTGGGGAAGTCATCGAGGAGGAACCCGTTGATGCAATCAGGCCCTCGTGTAGCCTCTGCGATAACACGCGCAAGCAGTGTGTCTGGGATGGGGTTTCCCTCGTCGAGGAGGCGTCTGAGATTCTCATTTAGTATTGTTCCGCCGTACTCCACCGCGTGCGAGACCGCCTCGTTGGCGGTAATATGACACACAGCGTAGCGCTCCTTCAGCACTGTGCTCACGGAAGTCTTTCCGCTACCTGGTGGACCTAAAAGAAACACATGCATCCCCTCCTCACGCCGTGGGAAAGCAAGAGGGAAATTCACCTACCACTCACTTATCCAGCCTATTTCCACACCTGCAACACGTGCTGAGAGCAGCATGGAGGAGACAAAAACAAAAGAAAAAATGAGGGGTGTGTGGGCCGTTTGTTCCTACGCGTTCAACGGAGGAGGCGGATATGCAAAAAGAAACGAGAGTCCCGCTCCCCACCCCTCTCTCTCTCTCACACAAATAATAATGAAAATGATGATAATAATAATAATAATGTGGCTGTTGTGCCAACGGAATGATGCCGCGGCGGCGACGGCGGGTGGTGGCGACACAGCGAGTATTTCAGTCACAACAGCGCTGTCGTGACCACAAGCACATCATTTCATCACCAGCGATACTGCACTGATATCAACCAAAAACCCGTGGCACGATTATAAATAATGCGCGTCGTTAGCAGCCAATATAGCTGGTCGCAGCATCAGACATGGGGGCACACGCACACGCACAGATAGAGAGAGAGAGAGAGAGAGACGAGAAAAACATTGCCGAAGTGCACAAACGTGGTGAAGGAGAAGATGGGGATGGTGGCCGACGAAAGCAACATCCCAGTCGCCAACGCACATCTCTCTTTCTCTCTACCTTTTATCCTGATACGTTAATGTAATATTACTACGATGCCTCATCTGACCACCCGCATCTCTAACCCCCTGTCTCACTCACATCACTCCTCCCCTACCACGTCCAAACGCCAAACACCACACCTTCTTACATCAATTCTGTGAAATAATGCGGGCCCATAACCTCCACCACCAACTCTATCACCCTCTCCACCTCACATGGTTCCACTTCTTCCACCTGATGATGCTACAACACACGCCTCAGCGACCCAATCGCGTTGAGGGTCTACTGTGCCGAGTTTATATGTTCAAACCACCTATGCGGTGGGTCGTCTTTTCAACCCGAGACGGAGGGCAACAGGATCGAGGATTGACATGAGTCTCTGGCGCAGGTCGTCAACGGGGCGGTCGGCGTCAACACGCTCAAGGACGCCCCTCGTCGCGAAATGTTCCAACAGCGGCTCCGATGTCTTGTGGAATGCCTCAAGACGTTTCGACACCACCTCTTTTCGATCATCAGGACGCTGCATCAACGGCTCGCCTGTGATGTCGTCTTTGCCTGGTTCCTTCGGTGGGCGGAAGATCTCGTGGTATGTGCGGCCGCTGGCGCGGTGAACCCACCGACCGCCGGTGCGTGCAATTATTACCTCATCAGGGACGTCAAATTGAATGGCCTTGTCCACCACCTCACCCGCCGCCTCCATCATCTGAGCCTGCCGCAAAGTCCGCGGGTACCCGTCAAGGACGTAGCCGTAAACACACTCAGGCTTAGCGATCTTTTCTTTGACTATACCAAAGACAATGTCGTCCGACACGAGGCCCCCAGCATCCATCGTGGCCTTTGCCTTCATTCCATACGGGGTTTTATTGGCGACAGCGTCACGAAGCAAATCACCTGTTGAGAGATGACAGACACCGTAGCGCTCCGTAATGAATGGACTCTGCGTACCCTTCCCGCACCCGGGAGCACCCATCAGCACCAACTTCATGACTCTTTTTGTAGTATAATTATCTTTCACTCAATCTTGAGTGGGGAGGGTTAGGGGATGTCAAGAGCAGCATGCGAATATTCAACAAAGTACACACGACCAGACGCATACACACATATACATTACATTACAACAATAGAGATGGGATGGCATCTATATATATATATATATATATATAGATGGTAGACTGAACAAGCAGCTGAGAAACACAGAGATGGGGAAATGTAACACGATCCAAAATTCCCCATTGGATGTGGTGCTTCGCTGAGATAACGGCGTCGATCCACTTCCGCCCAACACATGACGTAATATTACAAGCAAATCACTGAAAGATACCGACGCAAGAATAATCTCGCCCACCCACGTGCGCAGATGAAGGAGCAACAACAACAAAAAAACAACAACCAGTCAATGTGGAAGGGCAAAGGGGAAGGATAGAAGGTTGTTTCGTTTATTGCGTGTTGCTCGCTTCGCTGTTTCCTCGTCTACCATAGCCACACCGGACCACCTCAGCAAGTCAAACAAAAATTGTATGAAGCGTCCTCTTCAACGAGGCGACACCATCCTTGTCATTTTGTCATTAGGCTGCCGGGCATTTTACACCCCCCCCCCCTTCAAGCGCTACAGCGCCGTAGCGCTTCAGTAGTTCCTCTGGCGGAAGAGGCGGGAAAAGTAGTTGACGTATCTGCGTCAGTCTCTCGTAATTTGGATAGCCACGTTCGTCCACGGGCAGCAGCTGCACCGCTGCTCCACTGGTCAAACGCATGTCATCGTCATTGACTGACCACTTCACAGCAAGACAACTTCCATGGCAGTCGTTGCTGTAGCAACGGAGTTTGATGGATCCATATGTGAGGTACAACTGCGGGTATGTTGCACGATGTTCTCGACCTTGACTCAGACAAAATTTTGACAACTTCTGTTGTGCATAGTAGGCGCGAATACCGTCCTGGTACTGCACGCGAACGTGTTCCCCCGCAATAATAGGCGGTAATATTTGCAAATGACTACTACCCTCCTCCCTTCCACCGCCACTGTCACCCCCATTGTATGCAGCGGAGAGGCACCGGAACACTTCAGCCACAAGGTCTTTTATGCGTCGGTCATGTACAGGCATGCGAACACCATCACGATGCGGTGGCCTCGGTATAGAAAAGGGGTTGCATGGTACTGCCCTATCCGACGCGTCTGCCCCTTCGCCGCCCCTTTGAGGGTCCATCGTGACAAGACGAAGCATGGCAACGTCACCCTGATCACTGTTTGCAGTGGTGTGATTATCACGTTGAACCGTAGCCATATCGAACACCACACGTGCAATCTTTTGGCGACGCTCTTCTGCAGTGTCACTATCACAAAGAAGGTATGGCGAGTACGCTGAGAGGAAGGCGGCAAGGCCTCTGTCTGATATTCCTGTCGCGGCCGGTACGACAGGTAAGAGGAAACGGAAGAGGAAAAAGAGTTTTGTAAGCATCCGATGTTGTTGCCGTTCATGACCTTCGGACAGAGATGCCAGGTCTTGTATATAAGAGAGATCTATCTGATGCGCCACTGTCGGAGCCGCCGCACCGACACAAATGTCGGGGATCCTGGTGGCTTTTGCATGCGACTGGGTGTGAGCCAATATCATAAGATCCAGTGCTGCCGCGTCGACAGGGCAGAAATTACTAGGTGGCAAAGCCTTTATATTGTATGGCAAGCGAAATGCTCGCCATCGCGTGTATACACCAAAATCTATGCAACGACGCAACATGCGGTGAAGATGTGCGGTCTCAGGTGTCTCCGGCTTCGAAAGAGACTCATCAAGTTCTTCTCGAAGGTTCGACATGAATCGATGCAGCTCCCGTACGTTGGCGAATGCGGTGTTGGCATCGAGACGGAAGTGAATGTGGAAGCTAATTTTGCTGTCCCTTTCGCTTAGCAGGTGCTTGACCTCATCCTCCGCCTTTCTCCCGTCACCATCCACAATTGTCCCACCCGCGCCAGAGACAAGTACTGAACTCGTCAGCACTACACAGTGCTGCAGCCGGGCCCCTGTCACAGCCTGCACCTTGTCACGCAAAAAGTGCAATATCTGCCCCAACCACTGCTCCAGAATGGCAGGCGTTGCGCAGGGGTCGGGTGGAGAGGAGGAGGAGGAGGAGGAGGAACAGTTTTGTGGTGATGACGATGATGTGCGTACGACAGTCTCCTCCTTTTCTGCTGCCTTCTCCCTCTCTTCATCACCAATCTTCCAGTCAAAAGGCGGGTGGCAGTCAATGTCAAAGAATGGATCCACCGCAGCGTCCTCGTCCACCAAAGCATAGAGATTGCGGTGGTAACAGTGCGGGATCGCCTTGACGAATGACATGAGTTCCTGCCTGGGCAATACATTGAACAACTTCCCACTAGACCCGTTACGCTTGTCCACCGCGAGAACAAGTGAGCCCTGATTCCTCTCATAGCGACGCTGGGCCATGGCATCCAGCCTTGTAGCATAAAATGAGAGGGGAATCTCTCTCGGGTCGGGACGTTTGATCGTCACGGCAACAGGCAATGGAGTAGTGCCTAATAATGATTGACTACTCGTCGCACCACCACCACCATCACCATCACCATCACTACCAACGCCTGAAGAGTGCAGCACCGGGTGATGGTGCGAGGCGGCGCGCCAGTACTGATCCACCGGCACGGCAACCACGTCGAGGCATTCGCTCAAGACACGAAGAACGGTGTCATCCGACACATCACTTTCTAGTGGCGGAAGGGCAGAACGGATGTGCAGCGCACCAGCACTGGGTCCAGTAACAACAAAGATGGGATTTACCGACGTTCCACCGCACGCCTCGTGCCGTGAAGCCTTCCTGTGTGGCTCCATATTCTGCCTGCAACTAGAGATGGATTGTGTGTATGTGTGTGTGTGTGGAATAAAAGCGGGGGATTATGAGGTGAGAGTACGGGAGAATGTTGACGGGATCAATAGAGGGAATGGGAAGAAGAAACTCGTCAGGTTTACCTCCACAGCAGGTACGGCAAACACGAGAAAAAAAAAAGACGGGGATGTGTGCCGTGTGGCAAGAGGAGCACCCACCGCAGCACGGCGTCACGGCGGAGCCAAAACAAAAAAAGAAAAAAAAAAAGAAAAACTTACACGTGCTGCGTACGCACATGTGTCTTATTTCTCCTCTCCCTCCACCCCCTCCATTCATCGCTCTCAGAAGGTCGATTGCTTGACTGTATAAATATATATATATATATATATATTTTTTTTTATACACACGTGTGTGTGTGTGTGTGTGTGTGTGTGCGTGCAAACGTTTATGTGTTTCCTCGTGGCACTCGCCGCCCATCAGGAACAGAAATGCCGATGCAACGACAAAAAACGCAACGACTGCTCAGCCTCCGAAGAACACCGGTCACTTCGATAAATGCAATCCAAAAGCATGTGTGACTCTGGAGAGACATCATTCACACTGGTATCTGCCCTTTCAACCCTTTGCAACTTATTAGACACAAGATCCAGCCGTGCGGGGAGGGCACTCTCAGAGATTAGGGTTTCCAAAACCTGATCCATCTCACCACGTGAAATTGAGAGTCGATTCGACGCCTTGTTCAACTTAAGATGTGCAAAGCAATTCGCATACCACATCACCATCACACGTCTGAAGTGACGCAAAAGAATATCGCAATGTTTATGGGCGAAGAGATCCATCCCAAGAAACGAGGAAATTATCGAAGACGCCATGCGAATCGATTCAACCAACCTGGCCTGCTGCAGGGCCTCTATGAGTGCGCGGACGCCAGGCACATCATCCAAGAGCTGTATGATGTCCATCGAGGTGATCAGTTCCAATGCCTCAGTGCGTGGGAGTTCCAGAATGGCGCAAAAGAGCACCATCACACCCAGATGCGATGGTGATGTAATGAATTCCCCCACAAAATTTTTCAAATGGCTCAGAACGGGTAATGATCCAGACGTGTTAAGACGTGCGTCAAGTGATGTGGCAACTTGTGATGCAGTGCGCTTGGTGATTATGTCCTCGGCCACAGGGACCCATCCAGCCCCGCGCAGACCATTTGGGGTGAATGTGCGGACGAATTCAGAGAAGTTGCGATTGTCAAACATGCAGAGTGCCCGCACTATGGAGAAAAACAAAATAAACTCTTCGAGCTTCACAATCATTTCCTCAGCTGCGAGCTGTTGAGCCACCACCTGTGATGAACCTCCACCTTGTGCTGGAAAAAAGCACTGCGCGGCCTCCGTGATGAGGGCAGCGGTTGAGGCTCCCACAAGGCCCCGAACAACGTCCAGCTTGCCCACACCCAACCACAGCTCCACAGCGCGCCGAATGATCTCCAGCTGCAAAATGACAAACTGCAACTTGTTGGTGCTGGGACTCACTTGGTGCATAGTCCTCGCCATGTCAAGGAGATGCTTGAAAATCTTGTTCATCGACTCATGGTCACGTAGGTCAGAAAATATCTCCGCCGCCCTCAGCTCTTCCTGCAGCTCTCCCAAATCAGCCCCTTCCAAACGGCTTCGTTTTGCCTGCAAATGCGTGTTTTGTGTCGCTTCATCCTCTTGGTAGCCGCTCTGCAGCCGGTGTAATGTGCCTTCCGCCACACGTATCGCAGCCTCAGCCCGCGCAGCAACTGCAGCCTCGTCTTCCCGCGAAAACAAACGGTCTCTCGCATACGGGACCTTACGCTCCACAGAGCAAAGAAAAAAATGCTGAATATCACTCACAGAGATTCCCGCCTTGAGGTGCTCCACTGCAATTTTTAGGTAACGGTTATGAGCGGCAGTGTCAAGCTTCTCAATGTTGATGCTGCTGCCAAAGAGAATGTGCAGCACACGATGGTACCGCTGCCGCCTCGGCGCACCATCCACAAAAAGTTCGACAGGAAGACTCATGAATGGCGCCCTTTAAGCTGTTTTTTTTTTTTTTTTGGTTTATGACTAGAAAGAATGTCCCGCTTTCCTTTTTTTTTTTTCGTAAAATCCCCTCCCCCTTCTTTTGGTTTGCCGCTGTTTGTTGTACACGGTGTGATCGTAGCGTTGCTGTGGTATATTGATGACAAGAGAGTCTTCTAGTCTCCACGTCATGCAGGCGTGTAGGGTTGGAAAACAAAGGCAAGGAAGAAAAGAAAAGAAACGAACAAACGAAAAGAAGAAACTGCGACAGGAGCAGGCGCCATTGGCAAATAGCCGGCCAGCTACCCCAGCACCCAAAACAAAACAAAATTTTAAAAAATAAAATAAAAAATAAAAACTGAAACTGAATCAATGGCTGTGACGTGCAGATAACGCCTGTGAAGAGAGAGAGAGAGGAATGTGGTATGACGATCGAGTCTTCAATACGCATCTTTTTTTTTTCTGTCCACCCCCTTTTTCTTCAACAAAAACGGCAGCAGGACAAAAAAAAAAAAAAAAGAGGGGGGAGGGGGGAAGAGACACACGAGGGGTGAGGTGTTTCCATTTCTTCTCGCCATTCTTTTCTTCTTTTTGTTGTTGTTGTTGTTCGGCATGTGCTGTCACATACAACAATATGTGCATGCACGTATGTACACACACACACACACACGTGTAGAGAAGCTCAGTCGGCCAGCTTCGCAGCACGGGGCGTAGAGAAGACGGACAGGGACATGGAACAGCTGGGCAAAGATCTTGCCCGCCCCAATGAGCCCAAGTGACGCGCTGGCCGCCGGGTGCCTTCCGTTGGTGAAGATGGTGATAATGACCGTGACACCGGTTGGTGTGAAAATCTCCGCGCTTGCTGAATGCAGGGCATCGCACTATCGTACGCTGCATGACAAAATCTCTCCTCGCACACCACGTCTAGACACTCTGTCCCTGATTCGGATGGTGCAGCAGCCCCTGTCGCGAAAAGGTTTAGCCATGCAAGGCCAATGCTTGCTGCCCCACTGGCACTGGCAAGGGCGCTAAGCACAACAAGTGCAAGAATAACCCAACCTGGAGGCCTCATGTCGTGCCGCTGCCCATTCAATCCGTTTGAGAGCGGCGGGGAATCAACGAGTTCCAGTTGCTCCGGAGACACGTTCGATGAAACTACATAGTCTGCAGTCCAAGGGAGGAGATTCACACGGCCACAGCGCGTAGGAATCACCACCTTCCCACTCCTTGAGAGGGGGATGACCCGAATGCCCTCTGGTCGCATGGTAGAAAGCATCACATGCAGCGTCTGCATGAACGCACAACGATCGGTATACCCTGCGCTGAGAGACACTCCCTGCAGTTTTGGGGGCGTTGAGCCGACGGGGAGATTCCACACACAGCGATGCAAGTTCACGTCGAAGAGCGTGATGTTTCCATACTTCTCGGTACACTCCAGATCTGTCATGGGGCGGCACGACCCTCCTTCGCTCCCCCATTCGATATTGTGAGAAGTGACGCCCTCGTTTAGGGGAACATGATCCAGCGGGCATCCAGCAGCGGCATCCAGATCGGTGTCCCTCGAACCAGTGTTTGACTCGACGACTGCCACTGCCAGCAGCACAGTGGCGAGTGCCACGGGGACTGGTATCGGCATGCTCACTTTGGAAAAACACAAGACTGCCAAACTCCAAATGTGGCATAAAAGATCAAATCCTCCTCCTCCTCCTGCTCCTGCTGCTGCTGCTACCACCAGAGCGAAGAGGAAAAAAAAAAAAAAAAAGGAAAGAAAAACACAATAAATACGAACAAAGAAGCAAACGTACATAAATGCAAAATTATGTGGAAAAGACGTGGATACGCGATGCGCACCCACAGTGCACATGTCCATGCTGGAAATAACCCCCACCCCCACTGCTGCGTCGTGCGGTAAACGCAGAAATGAGAATGAAAGAGTGGTGTCCAGGGAAACACAACAGAAAAAAAATCAAATAAATGAGTAAATAACCAACTTATCATTGCCGCTTCGGTTCGCTCAATCATACATGCGTGCGTGTACATATGAACGCTCCTCCTCCACTCCACCCCCAAACCCCAACAAGAAAGAGAAACCATGACACAATATTGTCACGGAATCTCCTTCAACGTGGACGAGATGACATGTCGCCAGGTCCTTGTGCATTTTTTTTTGTTTTGAAGAAACAAGGAGAAAAGCCCAAATCCTACCAAAGGGCAAGTTGCCTAATTGTCTTTTTTTTTTTTTTTTTTGCGGGAAGTAGGGGAGGAGAGAAGGAGCAGGGGCACGGGCGGTTGCTCCACCTCTAGACACCATCACCACCGCCATCACCACCGCCGTTACCGCGCTCGCGTGGCGGAAATTCTGTTGGTAGACAGGCGGAAAAAACATCGATCATAAAACCCCGCACGTCTTCCTTTTGGAAGAAAGAAAAAGGAAAAAAAA
This sequence comes from Trypanosoma scelopori, assembly GCA_030849745.1. Taxonomy (NCBI): domain Eukaryota; phylum Euglenozoa; class Kinetoplastea; order Trypanosomatida; family Trypanosomatidae; genus Trypanosoma; species Trypanosoma scelopori. The sequence continues at coordinate 92,150 of JASANX010001047.1, forward strand.
AAAGAGGGGTACATGTGATGGACATTATTATTCCAGCAGCTGCACACCACTCTCTGGCAGATATTCCCTCCGCAGGTCTCCCGTGCAGCATCACTAATACAAAGATCATATTAGTCCATATGGACACAAGAGAGAGAGAAGGGGGAGGGAGCGAAGAAGAAAAACAAAAAGGAACTTGATGGCTCGCTCATTTATTTGTCCGCAGATGTTTTTTTGTTGTTGTTGTTGTTTGTGTGTGTGTGTGTGTGTGGTGCAGCTTCACTCTTTTGAAAAACAAACAGAAAAAAAAAAGAAAAAACGTGCATGTTCCGAGGAAAAATAAAAACATGACACACCGGCGAACACAGAGTAAACAACAACAACAAAAAGAAAAGAAAAAAAAAGAATTCTGGACGAACGTACAGTAGCAGAATTTTACGGAAGGAAAAAAAAAAAAAATTTTTTTTTTTGCGTTCTGTCACACCAGAGAGAGAAAGAGAGAGAGAGACACGTGGATGCAGTGTGAATTTAAAGGCTGCTACTTGACCGATGCCACTTGCCCTTTTCGTAGCCCTCTGCAGGAACATATCCGGAGCCCCTGATGAATTCCTGGGCCTCTGGTGGGCCGCGGGACCCCGCCTGATATGGCAATACTTCCACCATGCCACGGTCAATGGCAGCAAGGAGAGGTGTGTAGATCCTCCACGCGGCATCCAACTCATCCTTGCGAACAAAGTTGGTGGAGCATCCCAGAAGAGCCTCTTGGATTAGACTTTCATACGCGTCGGGAAGCGTCACGTCGTAGCGGTGCTCGTACGTGAGGTCGAGTTCAGTCTGATGGGTGTCGCGCAGCACCCCTGGTGTCTTGGCGGTGAGCCTGAGGTACATCGCCTCAGACGGCTGCGCTCGAATGACAAGCTCATTGCGCTGAGCAGCATCACCAAACGGGCGTATCTCGTCCTTGAATTGGATATGAATGCCAAAGAATCGCTCATCCAGTGCCTTTCCAGCCGTCAAGATAAACGGCACACCATGCCACCGGTCATTGTTGATATGAAGTTTCAATACCACAAAAGTGGCGCAGCGGCTGCCTTGAGGCACCGTTGGGTCATCTAAATACGCGGGGATTGAGCCATCCTCTGATTGCGTGTACTGACCCAACAAGCAGTCAGCAGGAGTAACAGGCTCTACATGTCGGAGAACGAGCACCTTTTCGTCACGGATATCCTCAGCTTCGAGCGAGCGCGGTTTCTCCATCGCCACAAGTGAGAGAATCTGCGTGAGGTGATTCTGCACCACGTCGCGGATAATTCCAACGGCATCAAAGTATCCACCACGCCCCTCGGTGCCGATTAGCTCCTTAAACGTGATGTATACACAAGCGATGTTGCCGCTGTTCCACAGCGCAGAGAACACACGGTTAGCGAAACGCGTCACGACAATATTCTGCACCATCTCTTTACCCAAATAGTGGTCGATGCGGAAAATCTGCGACTCGTCAAAAAGCGGCTCCAGTCTTTCGGAAAGCTCAGCAGAACTCTGTGCATCATGACCGAAGGGTTTTTCAACAATGACACGCACCCAACCCAAACTCGGCTTCTGCATCACCTCCTTGCGGAGACCGGTGCATGTCGAGACAAAGACTGTGGGCGGCAGCGCAAGGTAGAAGAGACGATTTCCACCCTTCTTTGGGGCATTGAAAGATTCCTCCATACGAGAAATAACGCTGTCCAACTTCTTAAAATCATCCGTAGAGTCATATGAGCCCGACATGTAGCTGACATGGCGTAGAAAAGCATCGATATGACATCTGCGATCCTGCAGACGCGAGAAGAACTTGACTAGAGTATTCCTTTTCCAGGACTCCACGTCATCGATCTTAGAGCGGGCGTAGCCGATAATATTAACACCCTTCGGCAGTAAACCACTGCAGTACAATTGAAATAGCGCCGGGAACGTCTTTTTCTTGGCTAAATCTCCGCTTGCACCAAGAACAACAATAGTAAGGGCACGCTCCCTCAGTTCCGCTGGAACCGCATCAGGGATGCCCTCGCATAGCTCCCCTCGCACCTCCGCCGCTACTTTCTTGATGTTTGCTATCACAAAATCACTTATGTTTTCCGGCCGCTCACGCAGCGTCTTCTCACGCAAGGTATCAAACAACTTGTCCACCACCTCATGGAACGAATGGTGGGTGTCAGAGCCCTCCATGTTTTGTTTGTTTTGTTTTCGTCTTATATTTTAACTGTCTTTTCACGTATAAGAAAAGAAAATACGGTGGCACCCCCCTCTCCCTCCCTCACTCACTCCTTTGCTGCTTGTTTCTAAAGAAAGAAAGAAAGAAAGAAAGAAGCGGGGGATAAAACTGTAATCCGCACAAGCTCACATGCACGTAAAAACATGCCCCCACAGACACACACACACACACACATATATACATATATATACATGCACTCGAAGTTTGCCAATAATAAAGATAATAATATAAGAATATGTTCGCATAATGCTGTGCGCCACTGCTGCGCACCGCAGGCGACAACATTCGCGTAAGTGAGGCATCACGCATCAATAAGTATGATCCCAAAATGAGACTTTTTCTTTTTTGCCTTTTTGCCTACGGTTCCCTTCACAGTGCGCCATGAACGCTGCTGCAGGAACATGAAATAAATAAATAAGAAGGAAAGGGGTGGGGGATTGGAGGAGGAACCAACTCCCCTGCATTGAGCCTTCCACTCTCAGAGGCAACTAGTTCCTATTTCTTCTTCCTTGCATTTCGGTCCCCCTCCCTCCCCAGTGCGATAAAAACAAAACAAAAAAGAAGCGAATAACCAGAACTGCGCTTGAAGAGAGTTGCTCTTGTTCCCCCCCCCTTTTTTTTTTCCTGCTCCGTCTTGCTACAACCTTTTTTTTTTCTTTGGTGTGCTGTTGGATTTGCTGACCACAATAATCTTCTCTGTTGTTGTTGTTGTTTTTGTGTTTGCTTGTCTTTCCGCTCTCCCCTCCCCCCATCGTGTTGCAAGGGGGCAACAAAATGCAACAACAAATGCGATTGCCGAGCAGTAGCATCAATTAGCTCCAACCATTGTGCGCGTGTGCTCGTACAAGTTTTTTTGTTTTTTTTCTTTCCCCTGTTTTTCTTTTCTTTTGTTCTTCTTTGAGATGGAAAGCTGGAAACTCAGAGGGGGAACCAGACGGACGGAGAAAAACAAAACAGCACTCTTCCCCCACCCGAAAATAATCAAAAAAAAAAGAAAAAAAAAAGCGGGGTGTTAGAGAGGAGGCGACATCAGTACCAGATGATGACAAATGAATCATATCTGCGAGAGAATATCTCTCGCACAGCGCTTCCATCGTCCCAGTCAGGCTTGGAGGGGTTTGAGGCTCTCCTCCTTGCCGAGCTCCAGCAACTTTTGGAAAGCCTTGGCAAAACTGGCGCAGAACAGATCATTGTCCGCCGCATACTTCTTCGCAATGGAGCGGTACTTGTCGTCGAGGAGAATAGCCATGTCAGATGGCAGCATCATCAAGTTATTTGTGGATTTGTCCATGAACTGCATATTTTCCACCTTGGAGTTCACTATCCATTCGTTTTCGAACAGTTCCAAGAAGAATGAATTGTCGAAGCCATACTTGTCATGTGTCCACGGTCCGACGAACCCGCTGTTCTCCAGATGACACTCGCCGCAGGTGTGGGCGCCGATTAGCGCCACCGCTTCCTCATCGTTGAATCCGAGACGGGTGAAAACCTCACGCACGTGACTCTGCGTCTTAGTTGCGTCAGGAAGGCGACCGTCGGGGCCGCACACAGAGCCGTCCTTTGCGTCCACGCGGCCCCACCGCCACGGCACTCGCGGGCCGCCCATCGCCTCGATGGACACCACCGCAGCGAAGGACCACAGGTCAGCCCACGAAATACCCGGGTATTTCTTCTTGAGTGGCTCCAGCGCGCGGCGCGCCTTATCCAGCCCCTTGTTGCCAGGATAGTCGCATTCGGGCCGGAAGCGCATCGAGGCAGAATTGGGACTCCCATCCTTCCTGCGGCAGTCCCAGGTGGCTGCCTCATGCCACGCAAGACGCACAAAGAGGGGACCTTTTGAGAAATCCTCGGACAGCACCTCCTCAATATCATTTCGTAATGCATCGATGTGAAACGGCGGAGCGTCCACTCCCTTCTTTGGCGCAGCAGAGTAACACGAGACGGCAAGGGCACCCGTACACATACATGTCACGCCAGTGACAGTGGCAGTTGCAGCTGCGCTAGATGCAAACAAGCGAAGGCGGCTGTTGCGCTGTTGTGCTGTCCCTTGAACAGCCAGCCGCTGCGAAAAAAGTCTGCCAATTCTTGAATACATGATGTCTCTTACCATGCGTCTATCGTGTAGGTTAGGAAAGGGAAGAGAGAAAGAAAGGAGAAACCGAAAAACAAAAGAAAAAGAAAAAGAAAAAGCAGTTGAAGCAGTCAGGTAGCGCGTCTGAAGGGGGGTGAGAGGGGTGTGTGTGGAAGAAGCACCGAAACTCCAACTTCATTGCAGCCAGCCGAACCAACGACATCGAAGACACAGGCGGGAGGGGGGGGGGGGGAGAATGTCAGCAACAGATGGGATGCCCTTCCCACCTTCTCAGACAGCAAAGGAAAACCAAGCCGGGAGATAATAATGATGAGCATCGCAAAGGCAAATAATGACATGAAGGGGGAAGACAAAAAAAAGGATCGATTCAGGTCAGGGTGAGCCATCCGAATTTTCCGATTGCTGCAACTCGTCACTTCCCGCCCTTGTATTGCCCGCGCGAGGCACCCCTGAAGAAGACCCATCACCGCCTGAAGGAAGCTTTTGCACAAAATTGCGCGGCACCGATACAACATGTTGACTCGGCCTGTGAAACTTGGAAGGAACATGCGTCCACGACTGCGTTGAACGATGGAAGTTCTCTGGCCTCCCCACCGATGGAGCATCCGAAGCTCCAAGCGACTTGAATGGGCGTCGTACAAATGACATGGATCTATCCATATCCGAGGGCGACACGACCAGTGGAAAAGAAGGCATTTGGGGGGCTGCAGTGGAATAGCTGGAAACGCGCTGTCGTTTGCATGTAGATGACGCCGCATTAAAGGGCTGAAGGGATCGTTTAGATACATCGAATGCCACCTCACTCTCGTTCAATGATGCCGAGAACCGGTGGGTGAGATCCAAACCAGCGGCTGGTGCAGCACCCTCGTGTCCCCACGAAACCTTGTATGTAGCAATAACCTTTAGCACGACATCTGTGCTGACATTGATAGGCGGGTCGCCCCCCGTCAAGCCCTTCCAGAAACCTGTCAGTGCCTTCCTCAACGACGATGGGCATGGATTAGGTTCAGATACTGCTTCAATATCGTTGGATCCCATCTTAAGCGGAATTATGACACTGCAGCCCCTATTCCCAGCCCCGTTGTAGAGAGACAGGCGAGAGCCTTGAAGCAAGTACAGGGCTAGTAATGCAAAGGCACGGGCAGTGTTGTCAATGTACTGGAGCGGCTGCAGCTTACCTAGTACAACCTGGTGACTAGAATGTGCCAGCAACGTGGAGGTGATGCCATCATCCTCCCCCTTTTCTATCAACCACGCGAGGTTTGCCAAATGATCCAACTTCACCGTGCCTCCCTCCGGGCGCGAGAGGCAGGAAGAACTAGTTGACGGCGGAAGCAAGGTCATATACGTATCCAGTGTGCATTGACGACGCAAAAACTGAAGGAAACACAATACGCTGTTAAAATATGTTTGATATTGATCCCGTAACAAACTTGCCGGTGGCGGACGGTTTAGTGCCCGTGCTCGCTGCAAGATGCGCCGCAACCTTTGCGCAACCACACTGTTTCCGTTGACTGACAAGGCCTCACTTGTGAGAACAATAACGGCAAAGGTCAGCAGTGGCCGTTGCTGTGCATCGTGCATAACCCCGTCGCTACATGTCCGAACCGTTATCTTTGATGAAAGAGGATGCAACTGTAAACTGCCCATGTTGGCAGCAACTGCCGCAGTGCTATCCGCCGCGCCCAAGGTACTGAATAGCCTTGTCCCTTGGGTTTCGGGGCCGGAAACGGGGGCGAGCTCTTCCAAGCTTCGACATGGTCCACCCAGCCTCTCCGTGGAGAAATTAGAGGAGAATATACGGTGGTGTTTGAAGTCTTCCGTCACGGCGGGGCACAGAAGAGGAGGCAAGCAGTTCACAAAACTTCGTGCAGGACTTGTGGAGCACGGCGCAACAAGCGACAGTAAATTATGTTTTTCTCGTAGTTTCTCCTGCGGCTCTGAGACATGTACCAACAGCGAAACACGCATTGGGTGACACAATTTGATTGCCTTCCGGAGGTTTTCCGGCGTCAGTTGGCGGCTCCAGATTTTACGAAAGCGGTAGAAGGAAACACGCAGCATCACAGGGTGTGCCACGAATGCGGTGAGAAGGAAAAGCACTGTCAGCGTCTCCATCGAGAGAATGGAAAACGATAGAAGCAGCAGTGTCAACCACGGCAGCAGCCACCGCTTCACCCTTCGAAAGCGATGGAAAAGAAAGGCCAGCTCCAAGTAGCAGTCTGCTTGGAGGCCTTGACAGAAGAATAGTCGCGCGCGCACCATGCTGTTGATGATACGGCTATGGCACCCGTACAACACTGGCTGAAAGCTGTCCCGCCTTCCCGACAGGGAGACGGTGAAATCCCTAGACAGGTTCATAGGGGTTTGCAGCGCACGGCAAAAGAGGATTCCCATCCGCAGCGTGGTGACCACCTCCGCCATGAACCCAAGCATTAGACCCATCTCCACCACGTCGGCAAGGAGCACAACACAAATAATGGCAAGAAAGAGCAGTGTTCGGGGAGGGTGCCTCCACGACACAGCCTCATTCAAGCGAATTACCGTGTCAATCAATACAATGTACGGTACAAGCACAAAGCGAACTGCCGAGGAACCCAGCTGCTCTCGCAACTCCAACACTCTCTCTACATCCATGCCAGTCGTCCCTGTGCTACCACCAAGGCTCACAACGCCATTTTTGTCACTGCTACCCAGGTGCGAGGGAGTCGAAGTTGCATCATTTTTAGGAAGAGAGCAACAGAGCAATGACGAAAACGATTTATTATTAAAAACAATACTTACAGCTTGAAAGGTCAAAACTGCACTTGCTCCAATGTCCTTTCCAAACATAGCATTTGTCGCGGCAGGGTTGAGATTTAGTGCTTCTACAGCCGAAATCATATTTTGCTTAGCCTGTAGCATCACGCTGATACCACCATTTGTGACGAGCAATTCTCTGAGGCTCATCTTTGCGACACCGATGCATAGACTCTTGTCTTGCATCTCAAAGTAAAAGGGACAGAAGGACCTCACAAGTGCGGTGTCCTGCGTACTAAATACCGGCGCGAGCTGCACAAGACGTATCTTGACATGTCGTTCCGCAACAAAAAGAGGAAGTGAGGCGATGATGGCCTCCCCGAGGTAACAGCGATAGCGCTTGGTGCGTATCTCGCTCGCGTCCCAGTTTGTCTTCACCTGCTTCTCATGTTGTTGGCTTTCAACCTCTCCAATGATCTCGGAGCTCTCGATGCAAACGAGATTTTCAAAGACAAACTGAAGCTTCAGATGAGGTCGAAAGTCATTGCTGGCAGCCCTGCATTTCGCTGGAAATGTTACCAACGCCTGCCTCAGGCTTGCCTCGTGAAGAGGTCGATATCTCAGCTGATGCATGCGAATAAAACTCTCAGCATCAAAGGCGCATATGCCATCAATGCACGAAATACGGAGCTCCAAATGCATTACGCGAGCAAATCCAAGCGGAGTTTCACAGCTCCACTTACTGGCACCTCTTCTCCTTCTCTATTACTCAGACTTTAATGTGATACTACGAAGCACATAGACACATGCAAAGAAGTACGAATCCGTAGGCAATGACCACCACAGAGAAGAAGAACATCGAAATCAAACAAGCAACAACAACAACAACAAAAAAAAAAGAAGCAAATGTGAACAAGTCATCATCTCGTGTCTAGGGTACTTCACATTCTGGTTGTACGCAGTGTTGGGAAAACAATCTCCCCATCAAAACCATAAGCGTGGAGATTCCCTCTTTTTTTTTTTGTCTTTTCTTTACCTCTTCTTGTTTGTTTCTCTTCAGGACGCAACGCTGTGGATATTTCTGATCTCACATACATATATATATATACACACATACATATATATATATACACACATATATATATATATACACGCAAACTCAGATACCGCATGTTCAGAAGGGCACCATCACTGACAGTAGCCATGGGGCCGCCATTGGTTCTCAGCCCAAACGATGCACCTTTCCCTCCTTTCCACACACCCACCTCTACAGGAACTCCTCCTCATCTCCTTCACTAGATGACCATGACGATGTCGAAAGAGCATCAACGAGACGCTGCACCGCGTCACCCGCTCCATCACAAACAGCTATTGCCGACAATGGCGACACCAGTGGTGCCTTTTTATTGCCAAAAGAAGGGGAAGGGGAAATCGGTGCTGCATTTGCCACCCACAAAGAGGCGCCCCCCGGGAGAGTTCGACACGCCTCGTAGGGAAGCGCTGGGGAAAGCATACACCGTCTACCCACTACCACGGCTCCCTGTTTGTCTCGTGCCTCTCCACCCAATGGCGGCCGCCGCCTCCGCTGCTGATGCCGTCGTTCCACCCCTTGATCATCCTTGCCTCCGTGCATGAGCAAGGGTGCCCGACACGATGTGGCAAGTTTGCCACTACACCGACCACTGGCATCTTTTGCTTGCATTGCACCACTGCTACAAAGGCGCCCCCCCCCCCCCCCTCTCCAAAAAAAAAAAAAAAAAAAGAAAACAGCGTCTGTATTCTAATGGGCGCAAAACACACACACACACGGCAGAAGGCTTCATTCCATCTCCAGGACTCCATCTTATATTTATATATTTGTATATTCTTCTGTAGGAGGTGGGTTTTCTCTTTCACTCCACTACCCACCTTTATCCGTTTGATTGGGCATACTTGTAAGCCGCTCGCCCCCAATTTTTTTTTTTTTGCTTTTTACACTGGAGAGAATACATTAGCATCCACTCGTCCCCGTGCTTCCTCTGCCAGTGTTTCCAATACTACTGACTTTTCTTATTCTCAAGAGAACTCCCTTCTGGATCCATTTTTTCGTTGGCCCTTTGTACTGGCGCATTGCCACCGTTCTTCCCCTCGACATGCCCTCCTTCATTCGCCTCCTCACCACTTTCATCCTCAGGATTATCATTGTCAGACATCTCGCTGCGCTTCATGTCCACGGGGTAAATCCATCGCTGGTAGAGCAGAACAAGAAAAACGATATCGTCACGGAAACATGCAAGACGGTGAAGCCATGGCATCTTCACAATAAATGCAAAAAGATCGTCGATAACGGTATTAAGCGCACGATATACAAAAGTACGCCACGGAAGCTGCACCACCGTTTTCATTTTGTAGTTTATAAAAATCTGAGGCGTCATCATTGCAAAACCAAAGAAGTAAATGAAGCGTACCTGCGTGCCAATAAAGAAGGAATACCAGCCCTTGTGTGTGTTGAATAGTGCTGAGTACACCGTATAGCCTAAGAGAACAGGACTCATAAGGTACATGAGATAGCGCACAGCAAGATTATCATGCTTGCGCGTACGCCTATCGTAACCCTCACTAAACTTCACTCGCCACCATCCATCCTTGCCTCGTACGAGTCGTGTGGTTTGCGCCAGCTTCCAGTACTCGACGAGAACACCAAAGCCACTTGGTATCAGAATAGACCACGATGTCTCATCACCATCGCAAAGATAGAGAAATATAACAGTTTGGAAGTAGCAATTCATGAAAATGGTTCGGAGTGATAGACCCTGAAAATCTTTCCGGCGGCGCCAAAACTTCACGTCGTTGGAAAAGGCCAAATATTCGAACAGCATATGTAGAATCGTCACCACACATGTCAGGGCCAAAAAGTAGGGGTTTGTTTCCAGAAAGATTCGTTTGGTCTCGTCCGAATCCTCAGCTCTCATCAAGCCCATCTCCTCCTGTTGTTTCATAGACTGCTCAAAATTAACATAAAGTGCGAATTTCCATAGCGGTAGTGGGGAAATACGGATGGTGAAATTGAACAAGGACGATGTACTCGTGGCATTTACCTCCACCAAATGGTCTCGCAAAATCCAGAAATTGTTGATGTAAAGTAAAGGAAGGTACCTCTCCGTCAAGGTATCCAAGTGGTAGTACGGCCGCATTGGAGGGGGGAGAGGACTAGAAAAATCGATGATGGGACTTAGCGTTAGCAACGGCTGGAAGTACGCTTTCCACTCCATAGTCGGCTGTACATCGGTGGTGCTGCTCTTATTATTGGCCACCTCCGTTTCCTTTGCAAACAGGCTTTGCATCCTCTTCACAGGGCGCGAAGGCAGGAAACGCAGCAGGGACACATTCTGCGAGTACATCTTTTCCCCCATCTGCATCGTAATGCGGAGGTCCAGACTTTGGTTTTCAGATGCAATTGTGCGTAAATTCACAAGGTAATGTCGTGATATCTCCCGACCAGCATCATTATTAGTATCATCGAAAACCAGATCAGTGAATGAATCCCCAGGAAAAGCCTCACTGTCAACAGAACTTATAATAATGGAATACAAGTCACCCCTCTTCGCAAACGGTATGTACGGCATTTTTGTATCCGTTATGGTGTTAGGGTTTGACTCTCGTTCGCCAATACCCCCCCTGCCCCTATCTTTGCTTCCAAATAAAAGCATCATGACAACAGACACCATACCGTACATAAGCGCTGTCTTCCACATAGAACCTCGTTGATGCTGCTGCGCATCGACTTCCTGCGTTGGCGTGGAAGCCATCAAGGGAAGTATAGCGACGCCGATCTTTTATTGTAGTTGTTCTCGCTTTCGCTTTAATTCAAGAGCAAAAGAAAAGAAAAGGAAAAAAACGCTGAAGCAGGCACTGAGCTCCGAGGGCAAGAAAGGCAACAACTAGTAAAAGAAAGAAAAAAAAAAAAAGGGGGGGGGGGGGGGGGGGGGGGGGGAAAACAAAAAAAAAAAAGAAAAAGAGGGGGGGGAGGGGAAACAACCATCAAAAAGAAGCAAAGCGTGTGCTGGAAGATGTCAAACTAAAGAGGAGACACACTGTGCACGTTGCGTTTTTTTTTTTTTTTTGTTTGTTTGTTTGTTTTTTGTTCTCTTCTTTGTCCTCCCACGCTTTTCTTATTGTTGCTGTTCTTCGGACCTTCTTCTCCAGTTCCACCTTCTTGTGGTTGTTTCGTTCGCTTTTCCGCCCTTTCCCCCTTCTCTCCCATCCCCCTTCAAACCAGGCGCATGGTACGAAAATATCGGGTTCGCCGCTTCGGTAAACACACACGTCAATGCTAAACGTGTCTGATGGCATCCCATACGTCTACGCAGCAAAAGATGTGACCAAAAAACGTAACAAGACCAACACCCTTTTGTCTAAGAATGTGCCCATCAGAGAGAAAGTTCAACCGTGCGCCGCGCAGAGGCTGCTGAAAGACAGGAAGATCTATCATGTGCTTGATTTGGTCTTCTGCCGGTGGGACAAAGAAGAATGCTAATCCCAACGCAGCCATGATGCTAATTGTGACAAATATAGCTACAATAATAACAAGATTTTTACGACTATCATCATTATCATCGCATACAGGTTTGGCACTGGTGAGCCTTGATCGCCACAGTTCAGAAGGAGTGTATTGGCCTTCTTTCCCAGCAGCCCGTGCATAGTGTGACGCTACTGCAGTGGGATTTCTATTCTCCGAAGCTTCCGACGCAACGCATCCCAAGGGTCCCTTCTGCAAACCCACTAGACGACCAGAGATGTGATCCCTGACACGAAAAAGGATATCCGTTCGCATTGGTACACCATTGACACTACCCACCAGGAGAATCTCTTGCAAGTTGGAAGTTGAGCATAAACCAAAACTTGTGGAGACTTTATGCAGACGGGTGTATCTGGAAATGGCATCATCTATTTGCTTCTTGTACTTTGTGCTCACAATATCCAACCATTGAACCATTTCAACATCAAGCTGATTAACCAGAGCAATCTCCTTTGGAGAGAGAGGCTGTTGAAGACCCCTCTTATCCTCATATGCGGATGTTTTCTCGGCGCTCCGCCTCTCGGGTCGTCGTTTAACAGACTTCTCTTCGCGTGACCGGCTTCGCAGTGTTATCATTGGCGGTTCATGTGGAAGCCATGCAAACTCACACAAAAAAATTACATGTACAAAAACAACGGTAAGACGATACGCTGACGGCACCCTGCAGGTAAACGCAAATAAGTCATCCAATATTAGTCCCAATTCAGTGAAAATCAAACTCCGGAGAGATGCATTCCTCCTTGGTAATCTTAGGTACGCGAGTGGAATGGAGCACTTCCTCATGGAAAGATTGTCCAAAAGGTTGGGGGTCATGCGATAGAGATGTGCCAGAATGTAGAAGGCGCCAAACAAGGTGTGGAATAGAAATTCTGCTGCCTCGCCCCCATCAAACATTTTCCCGCTGCTACAATATTGAATAATATGGAGCACAAGTGGCACCATGGTAAACACCACAGCCTCCCTATGAAGGTCAAAGTAGGAGCGTTTCACCATTCCCATCATTTCCCACTCCTCTGCAGAGCTTTTGGCGGCAGACACGCAGCAGTAAAAAACTTGAAGTATTATCATGATGCTAAACCCAGGAACATAAAACACCTCAAAGAGCATAAAGAATCCCATTATCAGAACCCGACACAACAACTGAAGAGATTGCGAAACCCCTCTATTGTTGCCCGTGCAACCAACCACAAACTCTTGTGCCACAGAATAAACTTCTTGCGCAGCATAAAAAGCCATGTTATACATTCGAAAGAAAACCAATGAGCGAAGCTGTGCAAGACCCTCTCTATACTGTTCAGCCAATACAAACCTTTGATTCCCACGGGCAAGCAGAATGTCATGTGCCTGTTGCACTTTTACCATCTGAATACGACAAGAATCGCAATTCGGGTTCCGATCTGGATGCCAACGCTTCACCGCATCGCGGTAGGCTCGCTTTATCTCTTGAGGCTGTGCGCTACGGGATATTTTAAGCGTTCTGTAATGTACTTCGGCCTCATCATCAATAAGCATTTCCCAAATGGGCCAAAGGTAGAGGAGGGTTGCGGCCACAATAAACAAAACCAGTGTGGTGCGTAACAGAAAACTACCGATTGATCCATATGTTGATCTTCTTTCAAGAAAATCGCGCAGGCAACATTCAAGCCATTTCGTTTCCGCATCAAACAACGCCGAAGGTACCTCGAGAACGTCATTACTCTCAGGTAACTCAGGAAGCGCCACTACCTCCACATCAGAAACACCCTTTTTCCTCACCACAAACGAACGATTCATGGCACGCATTCTGTCTACAAAAATCGCAAATTTGGCATTATGCTGCAGAATACTACGAGCTGTGACACCACCTGGAGCATTAGCATCCCCTTCCTTCGAGATGCCCATGGATTTTTGGTTGAGGAGAGAAGAATGGGTCCCTATTTTCCTGCCGCACAAACTATTAGAAGGAGAGAAGTAGGAAAACAAAAAAAAAAATATTATTATAAGAGCAGCGATATTAAGGGGCAAAAGAAGGGCAACAACAGAAAACATACACACAGAGGGGGCAAAATCAAAAAAAAAAAAAAAGAACGGAGGGAATGAGAGAGGTGCAAGAGAGGCATTTTCTGGGGAGACAGGTGAGCAACATGAAAAGGAGTAGCATTCAAAGAAAACTTTTCTTCCATAGAGGAATGCTGCAGCCACTATATATCACTCAAATCTCGGCCTTTGGGCACTTTGAAACCCTGGGCGGGGGCGAGGGAGAGAAGGGACCCCCGCAATTGCGCTCAAACGATCAGAAATACTAAAAATATCGGCACGCTTGGAAGGGTCCTTAACCAACATCATCTCCATCACGAGATTCATCAGTGGACGGAATTCCTCAACAACGACTTCTTCAACTCTTTCTCCCTGGCGAAAATTTCGCGGGACGGCGTCTATAATCTCCAAAGTGTTTGCTTCAAAGGGCATTTCAAAAAACACAAGCAAATAGATCAGAACACCCAAGCTCCAAATGTCACACTTTGTGTCCACACGCTGCTTTGACCACAAATCAAGAGATTCTGGCGAGCGATAGAGCAAGGTCATCCTTTCCCCAAGTATTGTCTCTGTTATTGATATCTGAAGGGCATCCTCAGGCTCATAATACAGCCGCGTTGCACTACCAAAGTCGCAAAGTTTCAGTCGCAGAGGATCAATAAACAAAAAATTCTCCGCCTTTATATCCCAATGTGATATGGGTGGCGATTGGCTGTGTAAATGACCAATCACGTGAACAATAACGTTACTCATATCATACAATTCCCGAACTTGAAATGGTTGACTAGCAGCAATACGCATATTAATATACTCCTGAAGCGATGGATAATTACAGAGCTCCATAACAATCCAAAACTCTGGGAAAGAGTAGCCTGGCTGCTCAACAACTGCAGAATCGTAAAATGTAACGATGGAGCGATGGGGGCAAAGGGAAAGATGCAAAGCGGCCTCGGTCATCACCTGCTGCTGAGTATGGTTGTCGGACAACGGAAACCGTTTAAGTGCCACCAAGTTTCCACTTCGCACATCCCGACCTTCGTAAACAAATGAGCTCCCACCCTCCCCCAGCAAGGAATTAACACTATACTCGATCCCCTTCACAGCGACACTAGATGGATGTTTTCTAGCAGCGCCAAAATATCCAGTGAATGAAAAGACCGCTTTCAAAATGTCCAAACAATAAAACATCACGCTTGCCATTAATTTTGGGTCTGTACCAAACCTATACGCCCTACGCCATCCGATTGATTGCAGGATGAAAAGATGAGAGGACTCACGCCGCTTCAACAAGAGATCCAACAACAACAACAAAACAAAAAAAAAAGGGGGAGGGGGACCAATATCCTCACTAGGCTCTCATTAGAACCCAGTGTTTATCATGGAAAGCAACCCCCAAACAAACAAAAAAAAAATCAGAGATCATTCATATACCACGCAACACGACAAATTCAAACGAGAGGCGAGGGCGAAAAGCACGAGAGGCAAAAAAAAAAAGAAGACCAACGATTCCAAAGGAGAATACCTTCGCCCATCCCTTCAAAAGCTAAGCAAAAGGACAAAAACACTTGATGTAGAAGAGTGAGTAATCAAGAACACACAGACAAACAAAGTAGAGGGGAAAAAAGTAAAACACATGATCGCAACATTTCTTAGAGCAACGGTGTGCAACTCGGGAAACGTCCATCATTCCTTTCAATCTTCATCATGGAGCCAACGACTGCAGAACAAACACACACTAACATATATGCGTACACCAAGGATGGCTTAAATACATACACAAAAGAAGATCGCCGAAACACCGCCACATTGGCAGGGGCAGGAAGAAAGTACCAAACACCCCACCCCCCGCAAGCACGCGACGAAACATGCGGAAGACCTTCGGCGCTGCCACCCACGCCCACTTCCACTCCAGACGCGCCGCGCGGTTCCTCTGCACCAGAGCCGCGGCTTTGGGACCCCAAAACGGCGAGCGGGTGGCAATGGCGACGTGGAAAGAAATACCCACTTTGCCCCCATCACCCCTCGCAACGCCGACCGCCCCATCGTGAGGCGCCAGGGTTCCGCGCATCGCGTCGGCTTGGGCGGCAAAGAGCCGGCAGCACGTTCCCCTTCTGGAAAACCCTGCGGCGCACGGCTCGCGGCATTACAAACAGAGCGCCGGGACCTGCCGCGCCTTGCTGGGGAGCCGCCGCGGCGCACTCGCAGGTGCCGCGGCCAGCGTGCTTCCATTCGGCCAGCAGCGCCATATCTGCGGCATGTTGCTGCTGCGCCGTAGCGGTGTGGAAGGGAATCCCGGCCTTCGCCTTCTTCGTTTAGGGGACCGCATTGGAACGCTTCGGGCGGTTCACGCAGGCCAAACGCCTGGCATTAACGCGACGTTGCGCGATGAGAGCATTGCTTTCCGCCTGCTGGGTGAGGCCAAGATGTCCCCCTCCCTGAGCCGCCAGTTTTGGGCTGCCAGGGTTTCGGCACTGTGGGATTGCTCGCACCTGTCGCGGTGGCGGCGTTTCAATCCTCACCAGAGATGGGGGTTGCAGGTGGATGCGAAGCTGGCGCTGGTGGCGGATGCGAAGCTGACGCTTTCGTCCGTGTGCCTCCACGAAGGTCACTTCTGAGGATGTGGCCAAGCTGCGTAGCACTGGCGGGCCGCAGTTAATAGGCGCAGACGCCAACGCACACATTTGCGCTGGCTTGGGGCCGAAAAGTCCCTCCGGATTTTCGAGGTGATACCATTTCGCAGTGGCGTGCGGAGAACGAAAGCCACATTGCCAACGCGGGCAACCGCACAAAAGATCCACCGATGGGCATAGAGGCTCGACGCCGGATGCAACACTGTCCAAGGAGACCGCGTTGTGAGCAACTGGACTGCGCGACGTGCTTGTAGGCGATGGTGGCAAGTCGATGGAAGTGCCAAGGTCTTCCCTGACTCTGTTGACGCGGCGGAAGGTGAATTGGCGGCTGTTCCGCCCCACAGCGAGAACGGCCTCTGCCGGGTTCCCCGGGGATTCATAGACACAAATGCAATGGAGGGGCGCATCTCGTCCGGAATGCTCAGCGCCACGAAGGCAGCAGGCAACCGCCGGCAATCCCCGTTCTGGACGCCGGAGCTCGCTGACCTCGACAAGGCGACAGCGCACGCGCCACACGCGACGTCAAGCCACCGACCCAAGATACGATGCAGAGCATTGCTCCCTCTGGGCTCGGCGCCCGGCCCGCACGGGATACACGGAGAGGTGCAGCAGCACCGGAATTCCCTGCCACCGTCAATTAGAATCGCACCCGGAGAACAGTCGACGATGTTGACAAGGGTACGATTGGATTCAGCCGTGGCTGCAT